>JAHZNE010003396.1:0-20995 GCA_027744055.1 Callyntrura sp. NNG-2020
TACAAAATATGTTTTTAAATATTTATTGGAAGCTTAGTCATCATTAATTCAAGCATGTACATAATGTTTATGTAGTTGCAGCACAGCAAAATAAAAGCTCTACAAAAACCAAGTATGCAAGAAATCCCATCATTATCATCATCATCATCATCCTCGCCATATTGCTTGCATATTATAACACGAGAAAATAAACGAAGGAAAATATTACGCGCTCTCTCAGGATATTTCTCTCTCTCTCTCTCTCTCTCTCTCTCTCTCGTGAGAACAAAAAAGTGTCGGCTTGACTGGTAGGAAACGACAACGTCGAACTCTCCTAGGATCTGTGTGTACAAACTATTCTGGTTGTTTGTTTTCCCCTACGACTGTGTAAGCCTCTTTGAGAAATGATGTGGAGAAACAAAATTTGGCTAAAATAACCATATACATATATGTACACAGATACACTTTAATGCGAAATCAGCAAAAAAGTGTCATATAGGTAGTCAATTTTTATCTTGGCTAATTTTGTGCTGCATTCCTTTCCTCTGCTGGCGTGTTGTCGCCAGTCCCCATGCTTTTAACTAATGCGCACAAAAATGTTACTGGGAGTAAGTACCTAGTAATATGGTATATGAATGAAGATAAGAACATAAGAAGATTCCGCTGACGAAAAAAAGGTATGCAATAAATATAGAATGTAGACCATATTGCTAGCTGCTGGATAAAATGGCTGTATGATCATATCTTGGTTGTGTGGTAATAAGTGGCTGTGCACAAAAATGTATCATTTTAGAAAACCTATGCTTATTTATGAACCTACCGGTCGTCGTACTGGAAATTTACTACGACGGTTTAAGTAATTAGCTGCTGTGTGCGCTTCACGTAGGTGTTGATTAAAGAGACGAGAGGAGAGACAACAACTAAAGCGAACGCCAGTAACGGAAAGAAATATCTCCACTTTTAAGGAAGCGTTACCGTGTAACGTGGGAGTGTTGGGAGTACATCGCACTGTCAAAAATGCTATCTAATTTGAACGTTACAAGTTACAAACAAAAACATTATTAATAGTTGAGTTTTCCAGCCAGCTAGTCTTCACGTCTTGAAGAACTGCATAATTTATATAGAGACTGGCGTTGGCATTAATTAGGAAGCTGTACCGGGGCAATTTGAGATACTACGCTCCACGCCGCAATTGCATTTAAAGTTTCCAACTCCAGAAACACCACACACCGAGAAAATGCATCTTTTGAGGTAATTTTAATCTGGAAGATTCCTTTTTCGCGTGAGAAAACTACTTTATTTACTGTCCAACAAAGTAGTATATTTACCGCTTTAATACATTTTACAAGGAAAGTTTCCCCTTGGAACACACAGGGAACAATTCCATTAAAAAGTCAGAACTTGTGCAATTCCGTAAAGTAGTAGTGGTAGTAGTAGTGGTAATGTTCATAAGAGTTACCCTGAATGAAACTTGTTTCTTAAAAGAGGCCAACATTTTGACATTTGCCCTTTTATGTCCAAGTATACTTTCCCTTTCTCCCGGACAAAACCTGTAATTGTGTCTGTCAAAAAAAACGGGACACGGGTAAACGAGTACTCAGGACGATGACAGCGGTAAAAGGAAATTTAGAAACATTCATAATAGTAAGTGGATGTTCATAAATGAAAGTTTGTTACGTAAATCCTGTTTATTTACCTTATTTTCTCGTATTTTCAACAAAGCCCGCATCCGTGTTAGTTATGTAATTTGATGAAAAAGTAAAATATATGCCTGTATGCCCCTACGATCCCGGGTAAAAACTAATACAACACAAACCCATTTTCACGTACTTGCCGCTTTCAACCACTTTCCATCTGGGCTGCCGTCTTCGGGAAAAGAAAGAGCGGCTTTGTTTCCGTAGGATAAACTTACGGTGATTTGTGCTCCATCAAAAAATGGAGTGATGTCGACTGAACTTAATTTTGCATTGAATATAAAACACTGCGTGGTGGTGTGTGTGGAGCAAAATAGCAGCAGTAGCACGGTACACTTGTTTTCGTCACAAAAGGTTGACAACAGATGCAGGATTCCATCTGCTCATGAATGAACATACTTTTCCCTTTTTCCCCGTTGTTTTTTCTTTCTTTTCGTAAGCACGACCAAAGTTCAAATGATGGCGTTATAATATAATACACACATGATATGTTTGATGTACAAAAAATGCTAAATCGCGTTTCCTTTCACGTTTTGGATTAAATATAATTTAGAGATGGGGAACGGAGAAGAAGAAAAATTCATATGATATATTCCTGTTCGTTTTTTTCACGTTTCCTCTGTAATCGGAATGTTGTGTGTGGTTGTTTCTCTGTATTCACCCAATCGTTCCGTTTCGGTTCTGTCTTGGAAGCACATAAACTTGCCATTTTACCGGGAGCCAAAAGTGTAGCACCTACACCGCCAAGAATACTGCCGCCATCGAGTAAAAACAGGGTATCCATTTTCTCCGTTTTTTATTTCGCCCTTCGCATTTTTCGCTTTTAAACGACATTTGACGAAAAATGTGGGGTAGAAAACAAAACAGGTATTTGTGGAGGAAAAATATTCAATATTATTTATTGTTCCTTTCCACTTGCTAATGTACCAAAGCATTTTAAACCTTATGAACTTTGAACTTTTCAAGTTGCAGCGTATAATATGTATGCCCGAGCGTGACAACTAATTTTTTTCTGTTTGGTTACGTGTAGGTATACATTTTTCTGTGTTGTTTCCCCTCATTTATAGATCGAAAGCTTGCCTGTGTGTTGTATCTTGTCTGTAACCGTTTTTTTCTTCATTTCTTTGGAATTTTTTTCTCTGGTTCTGTCGTAGCCCCACAGCATTTCTCGTTTCACAAGCCGTCAGTTCCAATCAGTAATATTTTGATTGTTTCATGCTCTCCGTCGTCCCAGCACGTTCATCCTACTTTTCTGACATGATTCAATTGACAGACATGATAACGATGGACTTTTTCAAACGTTATTGTATTTCATCTTTCCCTTTCTCCAACAACGTCTCTCTCTCTCTCTGTACTTTGGGATTAAATTTATTCAGATCAAAAGCCAGCAATTCAAGTGGTTGGCAAAGAAGGAATGGCCCATTTTTGTCGCGTTGATGAAATGATTTACTCAGCCAAGCGATATAATTTGACCTAACACTACTTTGGCCGATCCGTTGAGAAAGCACGTGATATCCACATGATGTGCAATGTGTATTAACCTTTATATTTGGGACGATGAAAGGCCCATTTGTGCTTGCATTCTGTGAACTTTGCACTTTTTCACTTTCCCCCAATTTCCCCCCTGGCCTGTGTAGGTATAGGTAACACAACCTATTGATGATGATGATGATGCGGCTGATGGGGAATACAATGCTGACGTCACGCCAATGGCTTTCTTTTAAAAAGTGCGGTTGATAATGATAGTTGGATGGCAATAATGAAAGTCGGTAGTCGGGATGCTTATTACAATAAAATACAAGGGCTCCGTGGTAATTGGTACCGGATCGATAAAAGTTAACGAGGGAAAATGCATTTCGTTTTCCTATTGTCGTCCCTGTCACCCTCTACAAAACAAGGGAACAATAGCTCGGAACGAGAAATGAATGCAGGCAGGCATAATAATGGGGCGTGTGTGTGGTGATGGATATTTAATGTGCATTGCGTATTTATCTACGACGTGTATGACGACACAACATAACATACATGCCTACCTATATAGGGCATAGGGGCATACACACTATGTTTTGGCAGCAGTGTTGTTGTGGCAAAATGTAAACACATTAGCATTTTGAGGTTTCGTCAGCCGAGGTGCTTACGTTATACGGCGACAGCAGAGTGGTGTTGTGGTGACGCAAATTCATTCATTTCAAAAGAAAGAAAGAGAAAGTTGGAGAAGGTGAAGCCTACTTGGTGGGGAATTTGATTTGGAAAACGGGGTACGGTTTCATGGTAGAGTTTGTTTTGGGATTAGAAGTTTCTCTTTGAATGGTTGCGGGGGTGTGGGAGTGGGATCGGGTATGCAAATCCTGTCGTTTTGGGTGACCTTTAAGTATAACTATGCATCCATCATTCATCCTTTCGTAGGTTGTCACAAGGAGGTATCCTTTGCCGCCTACGCGTTTTTCAGATAGTATATATCCAGATGTGTTCAATGTGATATAGAGGTACCCCAATATTTATCCCCCTTATAACTCCGAACATTTGATCCAGGCGGTTTCCCGATTTCAGGGTCATGTTTCAAACGTACTATTATCGTCACTACTGATTTTACCGTAACGCTGAGGAGTTTAAATGTATTTGGACCGGATTCTCGGAAATTGATTAGTATTGGTGGGGGCTCCTGTTAAAGACGGCCCCCTCCGGATAACTCCATGCAACATTCGATTCTTTTTCCTTGGTGGATGCCTATACTACTGCCTCCAAATTTAATTTATTGTCAAAGAAAAAACTGTGTGTATGTTTAGTGTGTAGATGAATCTTTTTTCTTTCTTTTCTTCCTGCCTTTGTCCCTGATGCTATTTTTAACAGAAGGGAAGGATTGAATTAAAATCTCCAACTTCCCCCTCCCAAGCAATCTACTCAAGTATTTACATCCACACAAAAGAATGCAGCGCTAAACTGGCTAAACCCAAAAAGCGCAAGAAAAAACACAAAAATCAATCAGAGCCATAAATTTACTGATTAGATTACAATCAACGAAGTATTATTTTGCATTCCGTGCACAACCTAACCACCATGCATTGGCTTCCCAAGGCTGCGAGCGCCCGTAATTCTTGTATTACCCCTCCTCTTATGCTTTCAATCAAGTTGATTCAATTCAATGGAAACGCCAGAAATTGCTTCATGTTTCACAAAACATTTTTTCGCTCTCTCTCTTTCATCTTCATCCCTGATACGATACTCTTGTTTGTCGAATTGTATAATCAATACAAAAAAATTTCCCGGAAATGGACTTCCAATCCAATCATGTATCTTGTTTACCCCGATTCTCTCGAGAGGCAGAGAAAGTAGGGATTAACATTTTTATTTGGTATCATTTTCTTTGAGATTTCCTTTCCTCTTGTCGAAAATGTCTTTTTATTATTTTTTTTATCGTACATCGTCGTCTTGGCCGTTCTGGGATGCGGAAGAGACAGTGCCAAAAATGAAAAGCTTGTTTGTTGCTGCTTGTCCTGATTTCTTTTCCAGGCGGGCACGTCTGCACCTCCATCTCGGGGAGATTTTCCCTTTTTATTTTTATTTTCTCCAAAAGGCAATGCCATTTCATCTGATAAAAAAGAAGGAAAAAGTCAATACGTCAACACTCGCTTAAAAACAACAGCAGCATACATCACCCTTTTCCCAAGAAGACTTTCTTCCCAGTCACGAGAAATACTAATGGAAAATAGCGAGAAGACAGGGTGTTCCTTTTTATTATGGCTGGCGTTAAACTTTCATCTTTCGGTCTCATTTTTTTCCCTTTCAAAGCAGCTCCACATTTCTCACATGACACAGGATTTTTTATTGAAGTGCGCCCATTTCAAAGCCTATTTTGACACCCATATAAACTTGGGTATATATAGGGGATCGCGTGATACAGTGGATGATGATAAGTCCAAGTACTCTATCAGTTGGAACTAATAAAAGGATGATGATGATGATGATGATGATAAGATGATCGTGTCCTCCTTTTTTCTCCCACCCTATAAAATCTCATGTTTTATATGTGGCGTCATCATAATCATCATTATCATCATCATATTTTCACATTTGCTCACACGTGCTGCTGCTGCACCAATAAATATATAATATTCCTTTTGTGTAATTCGATTATACGAGATTAAGTTTGGGCCGAGTTACAAGTGCATTAGCACTAACTTGGGCGCTGCCACTAGAGAAAGTTTTGTTTTTGGTCTACTTTTAGAAGTGCAGAGTGGAAACATTTTTGAACACAGTTCATGCCTGGAAGAAAGGAAGAGTAGAGCAGCGGAACAGAGTTTTTTTTTGCTTTTTTGGTGCTGTGGTGCCATTGTGTCGACAGCAGGGCTTCCTTATCCGGGCTGCTACTATTACTACTGCATTTTCTGGTAACCTTTACCCAGTTTTCCCTTTAACTCATGGTAATGGCTTGGCTTGGCGCAAAGGGTGGTGGGGTGGTGGTAGGAGGAGCAATAATCATAAATATTATGCTGTTTTTGGAGGGCATTTGAATGGTAAATCGGAGCAAGAAAGGAAACACTCTCGGTAGTTGGTCTTGATTTGTTCGTGCACCCAGAGAAGTGCAGTGGTGCACAGGTTTATAAATGTCAGCCATGGTGAAGGAATTGATGGGCGACCTTTTTGGTAGGAGAATGTTTTCCTGAGAAAGACGTGAATGATGATGAGGACGTTAATATAGCGATGAAAATACAGAATGATAATGGGCTGTTAACAAGTGCATTTTATAAGAAGTAAACAGTGCCATAAGTGCCCCGCATGCGCATATCCCCCATATCTATCCAGATTGCGGATGAGACCATTAGAGAACAAAGTGGACTAGAACGACGGGCAGTTGTGTTGATGTGGTGATTTACAGAAAAAAAATGGTTTTTATCTCGCACGACCATTGTCGTTTTGTTGGACAAAACGAAACGTCTTATTATCAGCATCATGATGACAGGAGCAAATACTACAAAATTGGGGACGATAAAAGTATTCACTATTTCTCTTTTTAACAATGAAAAAATGTACGGTAAATTGGCAATCGAGACGAACTTCAACTTGGATTTGATTGGGCACTGACATGAGTGCATGTTTTGAGAGTTTCTTATAATTATTGTTATTTTTTTGCTAAATTTGCTACAGAAGCGAGTTATAAGCGATATATACCTGGGTTGGGTTTAACATGCTCTTACCACTGATACCGCACCCACATCCTGCTTACGTGCGGACGTGACGTTATTCGTCAATTTGTAACAATATTGTATGACTTGGTAGAATCTAACCTCCCTATAACTAGGACTGTGTAGGTATAACTTTACCAGTTTACTGGTAATTTTATCCATGTGTTCCTGTCAACATGGCTGTTGGTTTGGGGGGATTAATTTTATACGCCGTACAGCAGCAAGATTTCTGGTGAAAGCAAGAATTGGTAAGGGAATAGCATAAATTAGAAGGATATGCGGATCAATAGCGACATTTGAAGGGGAGAATCCAATATGCACCACACACTTTTACGAGGCTGGATCCGTTCTTTTGTTCACTCTAGCTGGAGATCATCGAGCAATTCCCCGATCTGTTGTTAACATGATGTACCTTGTCGTATGAATGCTAAAAACACAATTTGTTACAGGATGGATGAGAGGAACGTTTTGAAAAACGTTAATAATGTTCGTGTAGATGAAAAAACCAAAAAACGGAGGATAGTATACAAAAAATGGAGATTTTTCACAATATAGACTTTTCCATTAAGATTTTTCTGCAAGACTCGAGGATTTGTTGTTTTGAGAAAGTTTCGGGTAAAAAGGAAAAAAAACAGTGGAGGCGAGCTGGGAAGAATACCTGGGTTTGGTTGGTTAGGTAGGATACTCCGAGTAGAACGTATTCCCCTGAAAAGAAACTGATTGTGAGTGAGCTCGAGAAAAAAAATCTTTTCAGGGCGACCCTGAAAAGAAAATCATCTTTTTTGTTGATGCTGCTGCCACTATGACTATATGTACTGTTTTTGAGATGCAAACAAACAATACGTACACATCATCATGTTTAATTCCACTAGTTCGGGCATAAGTGGATATGTATAGTTTTAGAAGCTTTTGCAGGTAGGTTGATCTACGTTGTCGAGAGAAGAGTACACGATGAGAAGGAGAAAAACAAACCAGATTGTGAATAACAACGACGTTGATAATAATAATAATGCGCCTAGTGAAATCCTTATTACAACGGAGAGAGTGAGGAGAGAACCCAGGAAAATCCACTTTTTTTAGCTCTTGTGTTGCTCCTCAACCAGAATTTACTTTCGCGTGTAGGCATTTATTGTTATGGTCCAATTTAAACGTATAACATTTCCAACCTGAACCGCCATACCCCAGTAAATAGGCTAAGCTTGGAGAAAGCTGGGTAGAGAAGGAGTTTTCCCTTTTGGGAAAAACTCGGGAGGAAACAGTTCTAAGGTTACGTAGGTGTATACAACCACAGCAACGAAAGTTGAGTTTACTGCGACTCGACTTGATGGTGCTCTTTGGTCTAGTAGTGAGGTACCTATATTCCTGTTGTGCGGGGTATAGGTACAGGCGCCCCTGCACATGTTCATCATACCTCCACAGCAATAAATAAGTAATGATATTACTCTTTAGTTTCGTTAAATGCACATATGTAGAGTTTTTAGAGGTTTTCTTCGACAAAAAAAATGAAGAACCTTGGCCAGAGTTTGTTTTTCTCTTTGCATTCCCTTCGGTGTGCATTCCCGTTGGACAACCGTCATCATCAATGTCTTGGAAGTTGATGTATGAAACGCTATAATAACGGTAGACAATCAGGACAGAAAAACAAGGACTTTTTGTGAGGAGCTTGGCTTCTACTGGTACATACAAGTCATACCACCACTTTGAACTTGGAATAAGAGAGGTGGAGTTTACATAGCGATCAAATTACTGTTTGCCTTCTTTTCCAAAAACAACCACCGCTCCTGACTACGGACAAATAGGGTGGCAACGGCAGTGGATGTATGAGGATGACCTTTGTGAGAGAGTCGGAGTCATATAGTTGGACACAATTTTCCCTCAAACTTGTTTATTCGAGGGGACAATGATGATGAAAGGGAGGGAAGTTGGTGGAAGAGTTTTAAGCTTTAGCGGCAGCTGTGATTTGCTTTGAGGCTGGAAACGGGATGTTGGCAACATTTGAGTAGGTATTGTCTTCCAAGTGCTAACAAGAAGAGGAAGAATCAATATAACGGATGATGCGGATCGGGTTTTCTCCTTTGAGCTAACCGCACATGTCCTTTCTATTTTTTTATTACCAGGAGCATTTTCTCGCTGATATGACTGCTGTGGTTTTAATCGGGTCGTAAAACGACAAATAATGTGACTATTCCCCAGGGCCTTCTATTATTTGCTCACTACCAAAGAGACTACGAGAGAGGCACTAAATAAATCGAATATCGAGGAAAATCTTAGAGTAGCTATAGCGGTTCATGTAAAATTTTCGTAATGTAAGCTATGTTTGAAAAGATAAGAGAAACCCAACTTTTAATCCGGACATTACGACTGATTTGTGTCATTTTAAAACTGGTTTGATTTGGCGTGTGCCGAGTGCCTAGTCGGTTTTACTATTTGCGCACGTTTGTTTGTCCCGCATGCTCCTTTAATCAGTAGCAGTAATGGTGGTGTACGCGTTCGTTCGTGGACATACACGTGTTATATATGTATATGATGGCACATTACGTGTAGTTCTGACATGACCAATATGACCATCCCTCTTTTATATGCTCTCTTGAGGACAGCATTCTACCTGGTTCGATTTACCGAAAAGAAGGATTGGACATTTCTCCGAACTATTATTTACATTAACTCTTGTCGGTTTTGGTAGCAAACGGAGAAAGAAGGACAGGAGGATTGACGTGTGTACAAAAAAAATGTTGACTGCGACAAGCTAATCCGATTTGACGATGGAGCAAATGTAAACACACGTTTAGGCAGTTTGTTTGTAGCATGGCTGCTCGTGAAGGTAGGAAGCCAGCAACGCGGACTCGAGTATAATTGTGGGCAGGCAGTGGAAAAGTAAAATAGCAGAAGGAATACGCTTAGGCAATAATAATTATTACGGGATTGGCATTTTGCAAATATTGGGTGGTATTGACCACAAGGAGATTATATAGATTTTTTGGATGGTACTTGTGTACCAAGAGAAGATCGATACATAAGCTACATTCTCTATTCATTGGGGAGAACGTTATGCGTTTGCTGAATGGTATTAATAAAAAGGATTCAGGATGAATGGTAATGTATTTACAGAGAAAACAGATTACCTTTAAAGGGACCTATTCCCGTCTAACCCCTCTTTGACCCACTTTAAGGGAGGGTGGGGGTTGCTGATGATGAAGAAACCGAATGGAAACCGGAAGCTGATGTTGCTATGAGTTAAATGCGAATTATGCTGTGCTTTTAGCTTTTGTCTTGTAAACGCTGTAAAGTTAGTATATTGAACTAGTACTGACAAACTGATAATTTATATACATTTTTTTGTGTATTAAGTAACCAACCATCAACCCCCATTAAAAATCGCTTGCTAAGGTTTTTTTTTACTGAAAAGGCAATATCATAAGACGTGTGGGTGGAAGGAAATGTACGTATAAATACACACAGCAAGTCTGTATTTAATTTATGGGATTATCATGTGTCTTTCTCCGGGGAAGTTGGACAACGGAGAAAGGAATTGCGAAGTTTATAGTTATCGCTGCGGGAGCACACTAGATAAATTATCATCATCATCATCATTACATGTACTAAAATACTTTTCTATGACTTTTCTTACTGTTTACTTTTTGCTGAAGCTCAAGCCTCTCCGTCTTGCTTTTTATCTGGAAGAGATTATGTCGAAATCTGGTCAAGTCCAGATGCAGCCTGTTAGAAGAAGTTGTGTTCACGTCAATATTACGTACCATGTGCCATTTACTGAAAAGTGTACGACGGTCCGTATAGAATACAAAGTAACCATTTATAATAGCTGTACGAAGTATAGGGAGGAAACGACCTTGTTTTGTACCAGTCGAAAGTTTGTGTAATGCGTTATCCCTATAAATGACCGTGTATAGTAAATCCTGGAGAAATTAAATTACCAAGAAAAAGTTACATCGTCAGTAGGGAAGCTAATTAGAACCAAGAGAGACGCAGCAAGATTTATAATGACAGTGACACGTTCTCTCGCATTCTCCGTCTTCCCTTTCCTTCTTAGGATCATTTTGTACTCGGAAGTTGCCGTGTAATTAATTTTTGCTTTCGTTTTTACTCGCAGCCCACTCTACCTTGGGCCACCTGCCCGATGGTGGATGGGGATAATGGAACACAATTTCCAGTTCCAGAATGTGAAAAATCGTCGGAAACTGCGTACTTTTGGTACAGGCAAGCTCTGGACGTCTCCCCAACCATTGAGGAGACAGGAGGAATCAAATGGTGGATGTTGCTTTGTTTGTTGCTCGCCTGGGTCGTCGTCTACTTTATCATCATGCGAGGTGTCAAGTCTGCAGGGAAGGTATGAAGGCGAACCAACCCTGCATAATAATTGAATTATCCCCGGCGACATGACACAAATTGGAAAATTGCCGGTAATCTACTTCACTTAATTATTTTGTTCCTACACAGACCGTCTACTTCACCGCCCTTTTCCCGTACATGGTACTGACCATTTTCTTCGTTCGTGGGATAACGCTCAAAGGGGCACATGCTGGTGTGCTGCACATGTACACTCCTAAAGTAAGGAAACAGGCTGTTCTTTTCATCTACGTTACCCCATTAGTCGGCATTTTCAAGCGAAAGGAAATTACAAGACATCACAATTTAATCTATTTTTTTCTCTCTCTCTTTTTCTCCCGTGTTCCCCACCTTCTCTGAACGCAGTTGGAGAAACTCCTCGATCTGTCCACCTGGATGGACGCAGCAACTCAAGTATTCTACTCATTCGGTCTTGCCTTCGGCTCACTCATTGCTTTTGGCTCGTATAATAAACCGAGAAACAATTGCGTCAAGGATGTCATTTTCATCACATTCACTAACGTTCTCACCGCCATGTACGCATCCATCGTGATCTTTTCTGTGCTTGGGTTCAAGGCTACAGTAATACATGACCGATGCATTGTCCAGTAAGTCACTTAATTTTGACCGGCAGTATAACTTAATTTATGTTCACATCACACTCTCTTATAACCGAGTATTCAACGCGACCTGGCACAGACAATTTTGTTTTCTCAAGGAAGAATGTGCTAATTTTATAACAAGATCATGTGAAGTGACTAGCCAAACAGTTCTAGGGAGTCTTGACAGTTGATTATAAGGATGAAATAGAACCATGGTAGTATATAATGAATGCCGATAATCGACAGTCTGTTACTATGACGTTGACGGTGCCAACTTGCCAAGTAGTTGTTACATAATGAGATGCTAAGTAAGCAGAAATAAAGCAAATACACATTAGTCGGGCAATACATATGGGGGGCCGATGAATGAAAAATAGTTTGGGCACTAATGTCTAGAGGCTGTGTGTGTTGAATTTGAAAAATTAGCAAGTTTTTGACGTGCAAAGGATATAAATAAACACATTTTTTGAAATGGCAACTGCTATTTGCACGTGTAAAAATAAATCGTACTGATAAATGGATGAGGGCCAAGGACAAGCGACACGTCAGGTTTCTGACGATATAGGCAGTATACACATGATGTGGATAATTTTGTGAATAATGTGAAAATATTCATTGTTTCAGCAATAAAGAACTAATGCACCGCTTAAACGGCACGTTGTACCCCACTGTGGAGGGCATAAATGACACGGCTTACGACAAGTACATAAATGAGCACTTTCCACATAAAAGCAACTACAACGGCTCGGAGTTCAGAAGTTGCAGTTTGGAAGATGAGCTGAACTCGGCAGCGGCAGGAACAGGGTTGGCCTTCGTGGTGTTCACCCAGGCCATTGTGGAGCTGCCAGCGTCTCCATTCTGGTCAATCATTTTCTTCCTCATGCTCTTGGCTCTCGGATTGGGATCTCAAATTGGTACTATGGAAGGGGTTGTGAACACCGTCTTTGAAAGTCCGTACTTTAGCAATGTGCGCAAGGAAATTCTCACAGGTTAGCAGCAGTCGGAGCTTGAATATTATGTGACTTTACGATTCACGCGTGCGTGCCAATGCCAATAGACGAATGCAATTCGACTAGACGAGAACTTGTTTGCAATGACCGCGAATACCACGATGAACTTATGCACAGTCTGCTTGTGCCAACACACAAGGTGTCTAAGTGGAGGAGAAAATTAATGTGTCCTTGTATGTCTCCGTTTATTCCTGTAGCTATTGTCTGCTTAATTTCCTTCTGTGGTGGACTGATTTTCGTGACGGGCGCCGGGGAATATTGGGTCTCACTCTTTGACGGTTATGCAAGCACAACTGGACTCGTGATAATTGCTCTCCTGGAAATTGTCTCTGTTATGTACATTTATGGACATGAAAGGTAGGGGCGGAGTAGTAGTAGTAAATGTGGGAAGCACAGATAACCACAAATGAGGATTATCAGTCCCGCATTTTCGGGTTTTCTGCCAAATATTACCATGGATTTATGCGTCAGACATTTTATTGCGGCTGTTTTATGTATGTCGGGTCTAATTTAGATTCACATCGGATCTGGAATATATGACGGGAATTCGTCCTGGTCTTTACTGGCAAATCACGTGGAGATTCATTGGGCCATTTGCCCTGATACTGCTGTTGGTTGGCTCACTGTTCAAGACAATCACGGAGGGTATGAAGTACTACGCGTGGGACATGGAGACGGTGAGCAGAAAAAGGCAACATGAGCCTATTTATTTTTTTTAGCTTAGCAGCCGCCGGTGGCATTTGCATTTTGTCTGTACAAAATGCAAATTTTAAATGTAAAAATACTCAATGCTCATTTGTGGATATCAACGGCGCAAAAAGAGAAAGACGGAAATGAATAGTTTGTTGTAATCTGACGGAATTATCATGACTGAAACTTGGCAAATGTCAAAATTGAAATGCATCACAGTTTTCCGCAGACAATTTACCTATTCCTTTTTTTGCGCAGGGTGACACACACCTTATTCCATTCCCCAGTTGGACAGTAGGAGTGGCCCTTTTCCTGATAGTCCTGGGAATCATGCCGATCATTATTGTTTGGGGTATGAACGTCTTCAACATTCTCGGACCCAGTGGCCGACCCAGGAGTGCGTCCACCACAATGAGACGTATTGACACGAGTGCATCCACTCGCCCGATGATGGATGACTATGAGGTTAGGCTAGATGAGCAACCCTGGTTTAGACGTTTATTTTCACGCTAATTACCGTTGTATCCATTTATTATTATACCTAAACAATATCTACACACAGTTGATTACAGTTGAAGTATGCCAATATATAAAATCTTAAAATACGTTTGTAGACTCATATTTATACAGTAATTCCTTCATTCACCCATTATTTGTAGAGCGCGCAAGAAAAAAAAATTTAAACGAATTTCACATTACTGAAACTCAAGGAAACTCAAATAGATATATATACAAAAAAGGAAGTCTAGTTGCATGACTTTGATAATATTTCTCATTATTACAGTTGTCTTTACAGTTAAAATCATTATAACCTTGTTTTAAAGTGTATAATTTTCAAATGTGTATTTTTCGTTTTTTTTTTGCGTGTAACGTCGTGTGTGTGCGTGTGCTTGACCAGGTGAAAGTACTGATAAAAGAATTATATTGTACATATATTAAACCTATACAGATTATATTTAAAAAAATAATTTTAAAAACACGGCTGAAAATGATAATAATGACGAAGACGATGACGTTTTTTGTCTCCAGCGACGAAAATTTTACGCAATTGGGTTATTGAGTAAAATAATATTCAGTACTTACACGATTAGCTGACCCCACAGAGACTTTGTAGCTTGTACAAATACTTATTAATTACATATACAATAATAATAACATAGGCATATACATATGTATACTATATATTTAACAAGCTAAAAAAAAATATTGTTACTTTTATCAAACACGTGTCAAAGATTTAATTTTGAACTTTTAATAAGTATTGCTGTGTAGTAACATGCTATCTATAGTTATTATTATTATTATTATGATTTACATTTTTTTTATTTTTACGTTTGACAGTAGTTGCAATTATTACGAAACAACATGAAATGGAAATATGCATATATTCCATATGTATTGTTTTCAAGAAAATGGAAATTTCCAGAGTATTATGTGTGTGTAGTCAAGCGAGGTAATAATCATTGTGAAGTGTAGATATAATACTTATTGGAGCATATATTTGCTTTTTTTCATTGTAAAAAATAACTGACCAGCTTCGTGCCATTTGCCTCTCTCCCAACCTGAATCATTGCTACTTTCACTACTGACATCGTCCTTATAATTTGTATTTATTTGTTTTGTAATTATTTCCTCCCACAAGCATTGAATCTCATCGTCAGTGAATTATAAATAACCTACTAAAATGGCCACTGCAGCAGCACCAGGTTTTTCACGTACAATTTTGTTTTCATATATGTTGTTTTGTAAAAAAAAAATATTCCCGGGAATTACAAGTTACTTTTACGAGAAGGCATTTGTAAAATTATTGTACTAAACAGATTTATTAAATTACTTGATAAGTATACTTAGATTTTTTGGAATTTAATATTCCTAAAAAACAAGTGGGCGCCCGTACTACCGATTACATACGAATATTGTAAAGAAAACAGATTTTTAATGCAAATTATTGTAAAAAAAAGTATCAGTAGCATTCTCTCACCTCTTGTCACTCTCTCGCAGTAAAATACTACTAAAAAAATGAGGATGATGATCTGCGCACAGAAGAAAGGAAGTGATTGATGATGATGATGACGACGTAACGACGACAACGTAACAAACAGAAGCATGGATTTTTAGTACCTCTGAAAAATATATACCTATAAATACCTACAACGTAAAAACTTATCTACGGAAATTACTACTACTCTGGTTAGAAAAAAAAATTAGAGAATTCTGTTTATATTTCCCGAGCAGAAGAGAGAATATACTATAAGAAAAAATATATAATATGAAGTTATTTATTAGGCTGGCTTTACTGTTGTTGATACAGACTGTGAATTTGCATTGTATGCTGAATTATTGTACATATAAAATATACAGATATGATGAGAGTAGGGTAGGTAAAACTATACTTGCAACTATGACGTATCAAAAGAATTTTTATAGACGAAAACAATTTTGTAGTCTTTTTTAGTATGCACTATGAGGAGTATAATGCGCGTGTGGTCCTGGCAACTCTCTTTGGAGTTCCTGTAGAAAGATGGACACACGCGCTCCCTTCCACTCCCACGACGCGACGACGACGCTGCAAGGTGCATTCCTTGTGTGATTTACTCCATAAAAAGGGAAAATAATTAAAGGAAAAAGTATTACGAAAAAATATCATTTTAGGCGTCGACACACATTTTTTAAAAGTGCTTTGGTGCAAAATGTTAGAATTGTGTAAATCCTGTTGTTATCATAGTCTTACAACACGCCGTTATTAGCACGTGATCAAAATTATTTTTGATTTTTTTTTTCAAATTATTTGAGCAATCTTGAAGAAATTAAAGCCTGGTTTAAATTAGCCTTATACCAAAAGATGTGCTGCTCATTTGACAGTAATTATTAGCCAGATAATTAGATAAACATATATACACAGTATACTTGTTACTAATTAATATTCTCGTCTGCTGTGTACCTTCCCTGTGTATTTTAAAGAAATTCTGTGAAGTATATTGTCAGAGCTGTTTCCACTTTCCTTTTTGTTAGTATTGCCCTCTACCTAATTATCGTCTTTCCCAACAAAAAAAGTACTTCTCACACAATGCTTGACCAAGCGGCGGAACTCCCAAAGCCATAAAATGAAACCTGGATAATAAAAATTACCGTACAGCATAAGATGATTATGCTAGTGTAGTATATATTTTACCTCCAGAAGCGCATTTTTGAAAACCCTCCTAAAAATAAAAATCGTTTATCTCGTCGCGCAGTACACAACGTAGTCACAAAAATAAGTCAATGCAATATACGTACGTACATAATAATTAAAGCAATTATCTGTACTCCATATACCTTCATTGATATTAATATCAATAATTTTTATTATGTACCTATTTTGCTTTGGTTGTTATTTCCTTTTTGACGATCCTTTTAAAGTTCTTTAAATTGATTCATGTCACCCCATATTTTCAATGTAGTACTTATTGTACTTAGTAGTTCCCTCACTAAATAATTGTCACGCCCATTTTAGAATTATAAATTGTATATATAACGTGTACGTATTTCTTTTTTAACTAGCGACTTGTCTCAAATATTTAAGCCTGTGTAGTCAGCTCTCAAATAACATCCTGTTGTACATTAAAATTTTTGTAGATGTCGTATACATTTTGATTGCAAATCAAAACAACATTAATTGCAAATTACCTACTTTTATCTGTAGACTATTAAGGAGGAGATGAAAAATGTGAAGACTTTGATAATGATTTTTTCATTACCTATATATTGTTGTGGTACGGGTGAGAGTAATAGGGTCTCCTTAACAAGACGTGTACGTACGTAACGTTCGACGGACGAGAATGTATGTATGCCGTACATTATGCCAATAAAATATTATATTGTAATTAGATTATAGTATATATACAAAAACACGTTTACTACAATGCGCGCTGTGACGACCGAAGAAAGGCACGACAGTGGAGGAGGAGCAAGACGAACTGGAAGGGAAAGAGAAGGGGACGACCGCAGGAGACTATAGAAAAACATGCGATGATCCAACAAATACAACTTTTCCCCTGATCATGTTTAGTTTATACCACGTATTATTAATTTAACCTAGCAAATTGTGTAGACCCGTCAAGAATGACTTGTTATATTGTTTTCGTTGGAAAAATGAGTGTTGGGTTTAAATGTGTTCTACGAGTTGTAATGTACTTTTTTGGGTATGATAGTTGTTGTTATTGGGTGGTATGTATAGGATTTCAGTAATGTAAACTGTAAATCTCACTAATTATTATTAATTAGTATGAATGTAACCCAAAAGAGAAATGGGTATTGGTGTTTGACTTGTTGTTTATAATAAGGATGATTGTTTTATTTGTTTTTATTGCTGTGTTTATTGCAGTCAACCAATAAATGTCGGATCATGTAATCGTGTCTCCAAAAACAAAAACACCACGCGTTCTATAAAAATACTACTTCTCTACTTCTACTACTACTCTCTCCACTACTTCCCCTTCTTCGTGCTACCTTACTACAAACTACCATCAACACAAACTACCATCAACATCACTACGACAACAATTCTCTTCTGCTAACAAAAAATATCCGCATCCACCCACTACTTTCACTAACCGCTACCGACTAAAAAAAATGTCTCACTTCTTCTACACAGCAACAAACTTGGCATCGTAAAATACGAGAAAAAAAAGTGTCGCACACGCGACGTCATCCATCGTCTTCATCAGCCAACAAAATCTACTAATCAGTAAATGCACCTCCGCCGTGGCCGTACGTGTTTTCGTCTTTTTTGACTAACATTTCTCGTCTTATTTTCCTTTTTTCTGTCTGTCTCTCTGTCTATCTGTCTAATTATCTATGTGCGTGTATTAATGAATGCTGAGTTGTGGGTGCACCATAATTACCTTTCATGTTGGTAAATCTAATCCCGCGTGATGTGATGACGATGGTTAGAATGTCGTGTCTTGTGTGTTTGGTAGCGCACAGTAGAACTGTTCTAAAAAAACCCTAAAAAAACGTAGTGGAGTTTGTTTGCATTTTCACCAAGCAAGTCCCCCTATCCTGTAGTCCCTTTCACTGTTACGATGGAACCATAACTCTTTCCTACTATATGTCTTGATGCAAATTGTGATGCATATATGTATATGTGTGCTTCCCTTCCCCCTGTCATCTGTGTAACCATATTGATAATCCAATGATGATGATCGATATCACACGAACATTTCCTAAGATTAGATACAAAAGACACGTACAGTTTATCATTCTTGTTATGTGTGTGTGTATGTGGGATGCTTTCACTTTTGTCTATTCCTCCTCTCGTTTCTCCGTGCCGTGTAGACACGATACAATACAAAACACAACTGACCACCCAAACTGTTCCCATGTTCACCATGTTTCACATAAACATAAAAAACATGCATACTATGAATACAGGATGTAAATGATGCATCACTTTCACTCGTGTGCTGGTTGACTTATATAAATGACAAGTATAGGTAGTAAAATTCCCCTACATGTTTCACACTCCCGCATTTTATTAACTGTGATGCCCCTTATCACCGCTGTGTAATTAATTACTACTTACTAATTTTCCATCTCTCTGCATTTTTTAATGTGACGCTTTCTTTCTCACCCTTTGTAAATTTCGTGTATCTATATAAACTTACACAGGTTCTTACTTTACTTTCACTTTTCACCTTGAAGCTCCCAGTGGAGTTCTCTGTGTTGACAATGTTTTGCGCGCTGAATGCTGAATTGCTGAGAGTCTGTCACCGGCAAAAATGAAAAAAAAAGGAATATAATTATGGCATAGTCACTGTTTCATATTGTTTTCACTTCCGTTCACTTTTCAGTATCGCCTATAAACATGAGTAACCGCAGCAGCGACAGTTTAGAAAAAAGAAACGTTAAAAAAGAGCTGTTTTGTACTCCCTGCCTGTGTTCATCCTTTTTAAAAAAAGCTTCTCTCTTGATTGATTGATAACCCTACACACCCCCTGCCTGCCTGCCTACCCCCAGTCGTGCGTGCGTGCGTGTGAGAAAAAAAAATGTAGATCGGAATCGGAGTGGTGATGATCATGAATCATGATGATGGTGTTCTCTCTCTCTCTCTCTAATCCAGATAAAAGGCAAGATTTCCTTTTTCTTAAAACAAAGTACTTTTAATTTAATCAAAATTAAAAAAGACTCGCCTCTCACCAAAAAAACCTTAGCGCAACACCAACATTTTAACCCGGCCAGTTGTGATCGTAATAATAACGGTTTATCGACAACTTTAAAATCCCCTTTTCACATTTTCTAACATTTTCTTGTAACTGCATGTTTACTAATTAATTGACCCCCACTAATTACCCAGTTTGCTGTGATTGTGAAATTAAAGGCCGTATTTTCTCTAAATACAGCCGCTCTCTCTGTGTATCTCTAAATCTAACGAATGTTGTCTTACATTAACTATTTTCAAATCGCTCTTGAATTTAGAGAAAATTAGGTAGTATCGATGTCTCGTATTTTGCAACACTTACGTAGTTGTGTAGCCACGTGTCTGAAGCATTAAAAATATATGTGTTTGTGTGCATGTCTTCATAGTTTAAAACGTAGTCTCTTCTATTCACTCCTTGTGTAGCGTAGATGATTATGTGACTGTCAATCGGGATAATGACAGCGTCATAAATAATTCACCGTTAAAAATATTCTTACTTTTGCTACAATTTAAAGTTTCCTATAGACATTCTTATACTGCTTTGCAGCGTTACCCTGTGAAGCTCCGAAAGTTACCTCTCTCTGCATTGTAGTTCGAGCAATCCGTATTAGTTGCCATTTTGTTCGGAAACAAGAAGTAAACCCATCCTTTGTTCTTTTTTGTGTCCCCATAGGAGGCCGAGTATAGAAACGACATTCTTCCGGAGGATGCTAGTGATGACACCAACGAGCCACTTCGGATGGCACCTCTCAAACCCTTTAGAATGGAAGTGATAGACTGCTAGCAACTCATCAATCAATAACCTAAGGAATAATTAAATTAATAAACCCATTAATTACTATTTATTATAAAAAAATATGTGTGTATTCTAAAATTAAATTTAAAGTTAAGTGCAGAAAACATTACACAGAAATAAAACGGATGATAATATTGTAATAGCCACTCTACAGGTAGGTCCACGTTACCCGTATTTGACAAAAAAGTATAATTATTTATAATTATATTTGCTCTTCGCGAGTCTCCAAATTGCAGTTACTTTAAAATAGAAATAAAAATTACTTTTAATCTGTCGTCTCTCTCAGAGCAGCTAAAAACTGCATCCTACTTCGTAGTTTAATTAAAAAGGTTGTATACAGGCAGACTTGTGTATAAATAGCAATATAGCTTTATTTAAAAATCGACTATAGTGGGGTATTATATCATAGTTCAATTTTTAGCAAACAAATTATTCGTAGGAACACACGAAACGAAGGACAAAAAACGATATAATTTGTTTCCTTAAAATACATTCAATTTTCCAACAGCCGACATTGTG
>JAHZNE010003397.1:0-17561 GCA_027744055.1 Callyntrura sp. NNG-2020
CTAACTTTTCCAGATGATAAGCGACGTTTCCTGGAAAAATAATTTTATTCTCTGGAAAATTAATTATTTGCTCTGGAACAATAAATGCCACCCCTTACCTATTTACCTTCTTTCTTGCTTCACAATCTCGCAACAGCCAAGCACAAGAATAACAACAAAGACAGCAGAAGCAGCAACACAGCGAAAAACGTTGCGTACTCTTTTTCTGTTACGGCATATAGCGCTCATTACTCTTTCTTCCTTGTCATTGTAACAAAAATAGAAAGGAACGACGAGGACACACACAAAAAAAAGTTTAATCCCATTCATTGCACTGTCGATATTTTGTCATCATATCAATATCAACCAGATCCTAGCAGGAGCAGGAGCAGCAAGGCTCCTATTTGGTGCAGTATTCTGAAATATATACACCATTATTGCGAAAGCATCATCAAGTCAGTTGGAAGAAAAAAGGACAAGAAAATTGTAAACTCCGACCACCACCATCATCGCAACATGCCTGTCATGCTGGGGTTCTCTGGCTGCTGCTGCTGCTGATGATATGGTGACGGTGGCGATATTTAACGATTACGGTTACATCGATTACATCTCTTCACCATCATCACGGTTGCTTTATCACAATACAATCAGGAGGCTCACATTCAAATCGTAACAGCCAGCCATTATGCTACCTTCTATCTGCCTGTTACCCTGTGTGATGTCAGTTCACCAGACACAGTTCAGCATTTTAGAGGCTCTTTGCAAGGATACTTTTTTCTCAGAAGGCTCTCAATAGTGTGTCAGGAGGAAAATGACATAATGCGCGTCCTCCCCATAATAATAGTATCGTTGTGCCTGATTTTATTTACTGCCATCATTATCAATTGGTATTGGTAAACCAAACTGATTCACTCAATTTTTGAGCGTCCCGCGAGTCTCCATTTTGTCGTTCCATTTTCCGGCGGCGTGAGATCTACACGTATCGTATTGTACCATTAAAGACTATAATGATGTATTTATGAAAAATGGTTACGCAACGAGCGAGTGGAGGAGGAGGAGAGAAGAACAGAAGCAAATTGATGTGAACATGATACTTTTTGAGAGTTATTAGATTTGTAAGAGGATCGCCCCATCCATTATTAAAATTCCCCGCTGCCGTCCTGCCTTCACGTGAGCGTACAACGTTGAAGGTTGTTTCGTCCACATGGGTGCTTTTACGAAGAAAAAAATGGAGGTGGATGGGGGAAGAGGGGTGAAAAGTTAGACACAGAAATGGGAGACATGTGTGTGTAATTATAATTACATTCAAACATTGTACTGGCTGCTGCATGCTATTCATTTCCATTTTGTTTGATAGACACATTGCGAGCAAGGAGCGAACGTAATTATGAGTGTGACCATTTCTACGAAAGAGAAAGGCAGGGAGGGAGAGAGAGAGAGGCAGGTTGACAGACAGGCATCATGTGAATTTTCAAAACCAATCTTGAACACGGCTTATCATTATCATACGTTTGATCAAATTTAGTTTTAAAGCTTCAGACACGCCATTACTGCGACGTATGGTACCCTGGGAGTTTTGTGAGTAGTAGCAAGTGGAGGAGAAAAAAAAGAGACTGAGTTGAAGTGAGCGGGGAACAATCAATCTGTATCACTGAAGAAAATCTAATTTCATTTTGAATTCATCCTACGTCCATTCGTAATACTGCGACTGTTATCATCATATTTATCATGATCGCCATCACGACCATCACTGATTTGAAAATTACTCTTGGACAGCGGCAGTGGCATTTATTATTGGGGTCAATTAAGGACACATGGCATCGACAATAGCAGTATAGGAATGATGATGGACTGTATCGAGGCGATATGAAATCAAATTCAGAACAACAAGCAAAGTGTCTATGAGTGTAGGCGTCCTTTTGGTTACTTGACGACGACGATGACGGTCTCGTCCACCTTACATAAACCAGCTGAGGATGATTAAGCTTGCTGTTCACGTCAATTATATTTTTACGACGACTCGTCTCGCAGTCACCGTGCATTTTAATTTTGAAGTGTGCTAAAATTAGCGGTAATACATATTTTTCATCCTTTGACAGCCAACAAGCATGCAAAATTATGCTAGAGTGTCAAGTCAAGATGTTTTATAGGGTTGGCCGCTGGCTATTTATATCGCGATGCAAATTTACGACATGTGCGCATTAAAAGTTTTTTCTTAAGAGAGAAAAATCAACGTAGCATCAGGTCTACACATGTGTAAAAAATGTGTAGGTTTCCTATCATTTATGATGATGATGATGTCACAGTAGCAGGTAACTGACCATGTACGTACGCATGAATGTCTCTCTACTTGAATGACTGCATTTCATACTCATTATAGAACATCATTATCATCATCATCATCATCACCAAGTCATGCTTCCCTGACTAAACCGAAGTAGTTGATTCATGACATGACTTGACCAGAAAAGCTAAATATACTTCTTATTAGAAGAGAAAAAAACGGTATATTATCATCGCTTTCAAAAATATTGCAGTACAAATAACCCATTCTAAAGCTGCTATTTTCCTTCCTCCTGCAGACATTGCATGGATCTACGTCAAAAAATAGCTCACGAAAAACTGAGAATCTACCGTGTGCCCTCCGTCCGTCCGTTTTGCACATCAGTCACTCCCTCAAAAAAATCAAGCAACATCACCTCACAGCACGATTGTGTGTCAGTGCGTGTGCAACTTTAAAACACCACCACCACCACAATCACCACAAACATTTGATTTCACTTGATATTCCTTTTCTGTAACAACCTCGAGTCGTGTTTCATTCAGCAGCTGTGCAGTTGTCTAACGAAAGCGCAGCACTAAAACGTTGATACGATCAGCAGAATAAATATGAACGATAATAGTAATGGCAGACTATCTATTGATGATGCGATACGATGGTGCCCCTTTCCTTCTGGTTCAAAGCAGTCAATATTTTTTTTTAAACACTTCAACTTTTTTTGTCAGGAGTACATGAGCACAGACGAGTAGACGCATAGTGCCAACGTTTTAGAGTGCTTTGCAAAGTTCAAAATCACAGACATGTGGATCCACCAACATCAACATGCAAAATAATATGCCATTATAGTTCAGAAACGGCATGGGGAAAATGGTATCGTGTATCGTCATCGTCACTAGTCTTCAGAGATGATGGGGGGTGATTATTGGACAGCCCAAAACAGGAAACATTCGTATATTTTTGTAAGCACTACGCATTGCATTATTATTATTATTATTGCCATATACGTGTTGCGTTTTGAGGTGGCAGACTTTTAAAAAACCAGTGCATTCTGCAGCAATAATGCAATTCCCTTACAGCAGAGCATCAAATAATAAGGTAAATCGTGATAAAACGAAAAAAAAAGAAATAAAAAAACCTTTTAAGGATGATGACGACTGCGATAAGAGTTGCATTTTTGTAACTGTAGCAGCATGGCAGCCTCAACAGCCTGAAAGAATTTTGTGTATCGTTTCATTTCGTTTTTGTTGCAACTCATGACAAATAAATAATGATATATAATAGAGGGATCTCGGTGTATGTAAATAAATACTTGACACGATGATGATGTTCTCATAATAGCATTTTTCTGTGGCATATCCAATTCCGTGTCAGTTGTTGGGAACCTAAGCAACGAGCCTTATTTTTTACAAAAATATATCCTATAGCAACATTTGATCAGTCAGCAGCAGACCTTTACAAATAAAGGCAACGCAACTGCCAGGCAGGAAGAGCCAAAAATTCAAAACTGTTGGGTAAGACAATCTAAAAGTTGAGATTTTTCTCTAGGATTGATATTTGATATTGATATCACGACTGTAGTAAAATGGCACACGGTCTATTATGTAAAAGAGAAGGAAAGAGTTGAACGACGACGGCACACAATAACAATTTTTTTTATTACTTTATCATTAAACAAAAGCGTATTGACTGTCAGTTAAAAATAGAAAACGTTTAGTCAACATTCAACATGCACACATTATATGAGCGTTGAGCATCCATTACCTTTTCCTCGTGTAAGGGAACAATCAAACCACCACAAACTTTTGTCCCTGTGTGTTGCCTAAGCATGTTTTTAAGTGAGCGGCGGGCGAGCAGTGATTTTGATTCCTGAGCAATATTAGTGGGCTTTTTATGCTGCTGCTGTTGTTGCTTCTTTTGAAAGGTGTGTGAGCATTCATCAGTGACAAAAGCAATTTGCATATGTTTATGGCACTCTATATAAACAGTTGAGTTGATCAGCATAAATAAATAAATAAATTAAACATAAATAAACTGCTAGCTTGCCAAACCAATAACAGTAATAAAATAATAAAATGAAAGCAGAGAGTCCGGATAGATTTTCATCTCAGGTTAGGTTGGTCACATGTAGACAAGACGATCAGAGACACTGTGCGTGTGTGTGTGTGTAGTGTAGTGTACACTGCTGGCAGTGGTAATAATAATAGTGGTGGGGATCACGATGATGATGATGATGATAATGTAAAGATGCCCTCCAGGCGTGGAAGATGACAAACAGAAAAATAAATTACTTTTGACAGGCGGATTATAAACGGCAGGTAAAGCCGTTCTGGGTGTCAATTTATTATTTAAAGGCAGGCCACTTTAAAATATGAAAAAGCTAATGAATAACATTACCAAATATAATGGTGTGTGCAATTCAACCGCGCATCTTTAGCAATAAGTAATAATAATGGTATAAGTGACAATCATAATGTACCCACCAAAAAAATCATTTCTACCGCAAAAAGTGTTAGCGCTCCTTTTGTTCCGCGTGACCCTCGCTGTTATTTAATTCACAGAGAAACAATAAAGGTAACAGTATTAATATTAATAGCAACAATATTTCTAGCGTTAATGGACTTCTCCACCTAAAAGTTTCCCTTTAATCTAATCTCCTTATTGTTTCACACGAGAAAAAGTGAGCACACTGCAGCAACTGCAGACGCCATAGTTTATGGTGATACCTCTTTATATTATTTGCTCAGCGTGTGGCCTGGCCTGATCTGGCTTGGCCTCATTCAAATTCTGCTGTTACGGCTTATCATCTCTTTGCGCACCATTGTGATTCTCTTATATACGCTCTCACGCGACAACGTCTTTTGTAACACAACAATTGCACAGACAGACAGAGGAAATAGGAAAAGTTGGAGTGTGTTATGGTGTCTCGCTAAAGGACGTTGAGTTTTAAGCTTTTGCCTTGTTGACGAAAGTCGACGGTGGAACACGCATACCCCACTAAAAACGCAGCACACTTTTACTCTCTAAAAGAAGAAGCCCACATTTCGACGGTGCGGATTTGTTACTGCTTCTGCTGTACGTATAATTTAGGCTTTTTATCCGTTTGTTTGTCCGTTGAATAGGTACATTCCAATAACAATTTGGGGTACGATATTGTACAGAGGGAAATAAAGGGATTCTAGCGGATAGACGTCAAGAAGGTAACATTTCATGTTATATGAATGAATGAAACCGTGCACACTTGCACTCTGTATAAACACACAAGTCGCAGCAGCAGCAGCATGGGTCTGGTATCAAGAAAGGACCAGGCAGCAAACGACTTCAACTTTTGCTGATTTCCTTTGAAACTAGAGAGACTACGTAGGTATGCACGCGACGAGGAGATGCTAAAGTCGTCGCTTTATGCATGCATGCTTGCTTGTTTTCGCTGGAACCGTTACCGCTACATCGCCTGCCAGCAGCACTATAGCTTTGGTCTTTGTAATAAATCCTAAGGAAAAAGTTTGCGAGTGGGAGAGAGAGAAAGTGAAGTTTTAGTTGAATTAAAATCCTATATTGTATTTGTGGCGGAGGTAGAAGTACCAAAAGTAGTGGTCCAACGAGACGGAAAAAGTCTGGAGAAAACTTGGTCTTACCCTGCCCGCCACCCCAAACTATCTATCTTACTCTTCCACTCTCTTTCTCTACAAGTCTGCAACATCATCAACAACAACGAAGAACGGCAACAAACAAGAAAGAAAGGAAAAAGGGGAAAAAAGTAAAATTTACAAGGGGACCTAACCAGGCGTACCCTACCACTGTCAGCGTAGAGATACTTTTTTCTTCATTCATACTTTCCTTCCTTCCTTCCTGTCGCTTGGTTTGTTTTTTAAACACATCTTTTTTCTTACAATTTTACACGCAAAATCGAACCAGATAATGTGCGCCATGCATGCATGTTGAAAACGGATAATACCGAATACAACGGCGGCTTTCAGAGAACCGGAGGAACTTTCGAAACTTTATGCGCCCCTATATTCTAAAAACAACAAAAATAAGAAATACAGACAGAGTTGTTTTCGTTGGTCTTGTGTAGGAGTAAACATAGGCAGGTGTAGGCTGGGCCTGTCTGACCATCTAATGAAGATTAATTATTTCAGGTCGAACAACACGAAATCAAAAGACATCTCCAAATCTATAATAAGTTTATCACCTCCGCCAGTGTTGTCTACTTCATGGTACCTTTCAAAGAGCGAAAGCAACGTCCAAGTTGCAGTTGTACAGAAATCGGACATGCATTTAGAAACTGTAGCCTTTGAGGTAACACTTTTTTTATCAAGTGGAGCCAGAGCTGAGTGTATTATGAAACCGCTTGGTCATGTTCGTCCGTCAGTTTGAAAAGTTATAATCGCTCCGAATTTCCTATGTTTGTATCTGATTTCCCAACCTGCTGTGAATTGGGTTTGAGAGTTTGAAATTTCCCTTGTACACAATGACAACTAAAAGTATTAAAACTTCAATTTTGTGCCAATGCGATGATGCCCTTGGATTATGCCAGTTCACCTTTGGCATTGTATGGCAAGGAGAATGTGTGGTTATCAAAGATTTATCGGTTTAGATGACTTGGACTCAATGGTTTTAAAACTTGCTACAGCTAACTTTTCCATGTTGCGAGTAAAGTTGGCATTCCTAAGTTTATTTCCCGTCTCTCTCTCTCTCTCTCTCTCTCTTCTCTCTCTCTTGAAGTTCGTAACCAACTATATGCATTATCTACAGAATACTTGTGTAATCGTAATTCCACATCAACAGGCAAACAGTAACGAAGGAGCCAATATTTTCTTATTATAAATAAAAAATAATAATAAACATTGTAGCGCCGCATTATCATTTTTACGCTATTCGAACAAGCAAGCACGCACCCACGACAACGCAGCCACGACTATAAAAGACCAAGACAGAGAAAAACAGTTGCCCATAATTTTTACGCCAAAAAGCTCTGACGTTAACTTCCTAACATGCAATTTACCACAAATAAATGAAATTGATAGAGCCTGTTCCCCAGAAATCGATCATCCTTGGTAGTTGATATGCAGTAGTCCCACATTAAAAACAAAATTACAAGTTGTACGAAATCAGATACACGTTGGGCATACGAGTTACGTCAGGAAACAATAAATACAAATATTTTATTTCCTTTTCCAATTTGCTGCTTCACTTTGCTCTCGCAGGTAGAAATAGTAATCAAATTTCATAATGAACAACAACATCACAAATAAGAATGAATGCTCTATCAAGCCATACGACGATACGATACCTAACTGCAGCTCTACAAAAAGTATACGTTCGAATCCGCCGTTGCATTCGACGGTTTGCAATAACGATGATGATGACGACGCGACGGTATCATGTGTCGTGCCTGTACTTCGCAACAATATTATTTACTGCTGCATATGCTACTTACTACTACTACCCAACTCGACGGAAAGACGGATGATCCTATCCATCAGCATTTTCCTATTGATTATCATTAACATCTCAACTTTATTTCTATATTCTCTCCTTGATTAAATATTTTACTTGGCACTACTCGCAGCTTCTACGACGGGGATAACTTTTTTTGAACATATGAACAAAAACAACATGACTGAAATTGTTTCCTTTTTGATACTCACAACTTCTAATTTGCTATACAAGTCTTTGACCTTCTTCTCGTGTCGCTCATTTTTTTACTCGTTTTACTCATTCAAGAAATAACTACCGTTTCTAAAATTATCGTTCACCTCATCATCACGACATAGCAACAGCCTTATCAACTAACGAGCTGAGCTGTGTGTGTGCCTACGTTGGTGATGTTGCGTTATGCATATATGCGTAGCTTATGTCTACTTAGCAACTAGTCAACTGGCGCTGTCGGTGTCGACTCTAAGAGGTAGTAGCATCTTTTGATAGAGGAAAAGCTGGCAAGCAAATTGGTGGCAAATGGAATAAAATTGAATAGGCAGATATTAGATTAGATGATGATGATGATGATGTAGGCATTCCGCAGTAAAAAGGGAGCAGCAGTGAGTGATTCAATCTTGCTACCTTACTCATACTCATTCATTCATCGTCGTCGTCTTTTCTTATCTGCTTCACTGTTACTCAAGACGGGTAATTGGAGGATGTGCCCAATTTTTAGCGTCTCACCTTAATACTAAACTGTTATTAGTTACTAAATACCCCTATGATGATGGTATCATGCTGAATTCGCCGGAACGGAAATCGGGATAGCAATCGTCATGAATTATGCAGGTATTTATTACATAACAATAGAAGAACTTCGCCTCTTTACTGATTACTGTATGAAATATATGCATACATACTCTGGCAATTGTTAGTAATTCCGGTATTTCTTCTCGATACTGAATACCGTGTAGAAGGCGGGATTCACAAGGCATGTAAACTGCACCGGTTGGTAGAATTAAAAAAGTGTGCACCCATTTTAATTTTTATTCTGCAAGGATTTTTTTCTTCTTCTTAAAATCAGGGGTGCAATCTGCTTGTCACTCTTGTCAGTCAGGAAAGGCTTGTTATTATTGCGACCCGACAGAACACGAACACGGTTGGCAGTATAGTGCAGTGGTGATAATACTGCAGAGAAGGAAAGAAAAACGAAAAAAACACCGATATGACGACCCTCATTTCAATGCTGCAATTGTACACGGTCTCACGGCAGCGATATGAGCACGTGTGTACTTAATTTCTTGTTTGTTGTTCTTATTTTTGTGCAGCAGAGCAATAATAGTAAGAACAGAAATGGAAATAGCCTGTACGTGCAGTATTAAGGATTTATCGTATTATTTGTCTGCATAAAAACATAAAAAAATACACTTGATACTTACGCAAACTGCAAAATATTGTTCGTACTTCGTTCCACGCAATCTTAAATTTAGCCAAAGTGGAAAGACTGAGAACAAGATTTTAATCCAATGTGAAATGTGAGCTACGAATGTTACACCGTGGCATGTCATGCCACACCACACCAAGCTACCACTAAACCGTGGTAAGTAAGCATTATATATTATTCAGTGTCAAGTCAAGTATTTTTTCGTGTTATTAAATTATGCTCCTTTTCAAAATTTATTAGTCCGGTGATGGTAATCGCTTTTTGTGCAAATTCGTATTAATAAATAATGTATACCCCAGCACATTAAATGCATTGTGGCAAGCAGCAGCTGTAGTAGTAAAACAAGGTGTGCGATTGTGCGGAGGCGGGTATGTGTCGTGAGCATGATAATTTGTTGCTAAAGTTATTACTGTCATGGTAATGTTCTCTGTTAAATGCAAGAAATTACACAAGGATAAGATGAAATAAGATATTAGAGGAATATTCTGAGATTACACGGTGCAGTACGGGAAGAAGCGGATGTATGGCGAAAGCCTTGTGACGTGGACGCACATTAACCCGGCCCAGGCAAATTGTGTATAATCAAGAGGAATGGAATATATCTTGCTGTTGTAGCTGCCTCACAAGCAGTGTTGGGCAAATCGTGTACGATCGTACTTTGTGTACGAAAATTCGTCGTATCGTACCCGTATTCGTATCGTATATTGTACGATACGAAGACGATACGATCAGGTCTGACCATTGACTCACAAGAGCTGCTAATATATTTTTGTCTTCATTGACGTAAGTGCTTTTGAAAATGCGGTTTTTCATTTTCTTTCTGTTCAGTGACTTCATCCAACGAAGCGGTAACCTTCGAGGGTAAAAGATATGAACGCTTCGACAGAAGCGGAGACTAGACTACAGAGACCCTTATATGAATACCGAGGCGAGAGAGGCCAGTAGTAGAGACCCGAAATTTGGAGCAGGGCAAGAAAGCAGTCATTTGGAAAATGTCATCAGACGTACGAAAAAGTAAAGGGCATCATGATCTATCCGTTTCGGGTAAACACTGTTCCAGTCTCCCCGCTACACATCTTTGGTCCAATTCAGGGATGATCATAAAGTTAAACCTACCATTATCCTGACAAGACATAATATTCGCTTCACTGGCCCCTATAGAGAATGGAAAGTTTTGTGGCAAAAAAAGTTAGCAATTCTACCATTACTGCGATGTGGTTGAGTAATAATTCTTGATTCCAAAGTGCCTTGCATATTGGGCAAGATTGGAGCTCCGCATATTTCGTCTATTATCATGAGGTTTCTGTCTGATCCTCGTGTACCAATTTCCCCGTTACCTCGATTAGCTAGCTCGATATATAATGATGGTTTCGGCACAAGTTTTTCATCGTTCAAGTGCCTCCTACTATATAGTCAGATAGTGAACATGAATCATGAAAGGGTAACGGAGGGTGGTGCACAATGCAATTATCTACTAAGATGTGACTTTAGTTTTATAGGCATGGATTTCGATAATGTACTGACGAATTTTTGTTTTGATCCTAACCTTGAAACTGAACGTTAAATTTTGGCATCCCGGAATGTCATGCCTTGAATAAGTACAGGCAAGCTCCTGTATAACACTGCAGGAAAGAAAACAAACAAAAGAAAGAAAAGGACGAGCGTCAGCATCGTTAATTTTATTCAGTCATAGTAACGAACAGGAACGATATATGGTTTTTCAAAAAATGCATCCCGTATAAGAACATCGTCCAACACCGTACATCTTTATGGATTGGGATGATGAGACAGGCTGATTGTCTGGCACGCACGTTTTTGCGGAGAAAGAAACTAATTGCATGGTGTTGTCGGAATTCCTTGTAAAAATCCTCTAATCACTCTACCACGACACTTTTCGCCTAGCAGCGAACCAGCGGCACATCAATACCACTGACGGAGAGTAATATGCCTGTTAACGGTGCCAACTGTAAACGAACAAGGAGAAATGTGTGTGCTTGCATTTTGCGGAAATTTCTAGTTGATTCTGACTGTATAGCTGTAAAACTGGCAAATTTTCGGGATGTAAGGACGTATGCAGTCGAATTACATTTTTTTTACCGTTTGTGGTTTTTACTTTGCATAAAGAATATCGGTCTGATTACCAACGAAAAAAAAAGAATGACCAACAGCGGCACCCACATAAAGCATGCTAACTAGTATTACCTAGTTTCATCTGTTCGAATGCTGAAAATGGTATTATCATAACAGCAACCGTGGTCAAACTATACGGCATAATAACGAGAATATTACTATGTGGTCAATGTTATCAGTTATCATTGCTCTCTCTGGTGGTACAAGGCAGGCAGGTGTTTCTTGGTTGGGTCTGTGTGAGTGTAAATCAGTGTCCAACGACACGAAGGAGGTGGTGATGGTGGCAGGTTCATTTCTAAATAAGGTATTAGTTAGGTGCCCAGAAAAGTAAAGTAGGTATACAACAGATTCACTGATTCATCGTCAGCATCGTACACCACCACCATCATCATCATTCTGATTATGGCAGTAATGACAAGGTGCTATACAGGAAGGAAGAGGAACCACGCACACGTCACGGCGTCGTCACACGCAGATTGCATGCACGCACGTACAATATTATTTTGACGACGGACGACTAAGCTAACAACACGTCACGTAGGATAATCATACAGGGTTAGAATATATTTGTTCATGACTTTGATGATTACGACGATGACTATGACGGCGAGAATAGATGTTTTAAATGTGTGTGTGTAAAGTGGGCATGCCTATTTTTGTATTGGTAGCACTCCTTTTAAAGTAGCGTTATTGAGCTAAAGTTGGAAAAAACTAAATAGATAAAGAAGAATCGGAACGTAGAAATGTCCTTTTAACGTATCTATTATCGTTTTGGTGTGATGAAAAATTGAGTCACCAACTTGAGAGAGGAGGGGAGAGGGGGAGCTAGATAAAGATAACAGATGTCCTAATACCATCTCCGTCATATTGTTACTTAAAAATAGTCAGAAAACAAATTCGTGGTCCAGAGGAGTTGAGCATTGAGCAGCTGCTTTCTCTGCGCTGTAAGTGTTCTTCTTGGGGTTTGCTGCAACTGTAGTTGGTAGTAGTAGCATTTGTGTGTCGTTGCTGCTGTTGTTGTGGTGGATGGGTAATGGTAACAATGATAAACAGGGGGTTTTTGTGGTTATTTTTTTTACAACAGTAAGGCACCAGGCGATCGCGGAAGGTGGTATTCTTAATCGGGTCTAATATTTCATGATTTCGTTAGGTAGTTAGGCTCACGTCTGTCTTTCCGATCCGGTTATATGGTTACCAGGTGCTAAATCTGGTGGATATTTGCTGGGTATTACCATTTCTGTTGTTGAGAATCATTTCCTTTTTTCTTGATATTTATTCGTATTGATTTTTTAGTTCGGCAAAAGTAATACATAATCCTTATTTTACAGTTTGGATATGAATTATGTAATTGTTAAAAAAGTCGTCTGTTTGTGTTGTTAGTGGTAGGAGATGGTATTAAACCTGAAAGTTTTACGATATTACGGCAACGCGCTTACTAAACAGTCAGACAAAATAGATTGACATAAAAATGGACTTTCTTCGTAATAAGGATAAAGGGATCTGTGTAAAATACATAAATTAGTATCTGTAATAGCATGATAAAAAACTGCTGAACATTATATAGGAATATATAGCATTAATCTGAGTACACATATTCTTACAGTTAGTTGACGTATCGAGCCGACTTTTACATTGCTTACGTAAGTTTACGTTAAGAAAACATTTAATTTTACACTTATTTAACTGTTGCTACTACGTATTCGTTTAAAATGGTCATTTTGAGCATAACTAGCTCTGTAAATCATAGAAGTTGTCGTTATCTTATAAATGAAATACAGATAAAAAAGTATGAACTTGTAGTGAAATACCACGGAGCAGTAAAAGTGGTGGCCAAAATCTACTTATGTCTTTTTCATTTGCTGCAAATTAGCCAACGATGTAGAAAATTGGGTACATTTCAACCGCAAAATTGTAACGCAAATAAGGAAAATATACATCGAATCTGAATCTTAAAATGAGTTTTCCCAGCAATATGAAGTTTCATGTTTGCAGGTGGCACTTATTTTGTACATTCTAAATTGAAATAGGAAACCTTCTTTTTTCATTTTAATATATATTTATGATAGACAGGATTTCATTTGCTGAGAAGTCAAACATACCCGGAAAACTTTTCTTCGGATTCAATTTATATAATGGAGTACGCTTTAAATTGCCATTTTCCAACATTCAGCCAAACCATGTGTATTTATGTATATAAAATGCCACTGAAATATAATAAATATACATACCTAATAAGGAAAATATTTTTTATCCTTTCCTTTCACTACGATAGATATACTGGGCCCCAGAATTAAATTGTTGAGACAGAAAACGTTTGTTTCTTTGTAAGAATCCTAACTTAGCTAGAATCGCAAATACTAACGGAAATATTTCGCAAGTCTAGCACATATGCGTAGCGTTGTCAGACAGGAGCCTGCCTCCTACTTGTAATACAGTTTTGATTCTACATGCATTACCGATATCTATCATGAATTCTTTTTCTACGGAAAATAACACGTGCTCACATATTTGCAGGAATTTTGGGAAATGCTGTCTCACCGGAGAAATAACGGGATATTACGAAAATATAAACTTACACATACACAGCTTTCACTGATTTTAAAGCGAGCAATGGTGAGGGGTATATTTAAATAAGGAGGACGCGTTACTAAATTCGCATAACTCGAAGTGGCTTCTCTCCAAATAATGTAAGTTTGAACCGAGTCAGTGTTTACTGGAGCCCCATAAATGTCATGTTCAACAGCTCTGGAAAAGCCTCGGAGCACTTTTAATCTTCTTTATAATTTGTTACCTCAGGTAGTAAATGTCATACATATATCGAAGTTCTCAAAAAATCTAATGTCACCTCAAATCTAATTCAAACAGACACACACAGTTGATATCACAGTTATGAGAATTTCCATCAAATCTTCAATCTTGAAAATCTCATTTAATCTTTCATTGAATTTTACGCCGCATTACCAGTGACTATTAGCTTATTCATCTGCACACATCTAATTTTATGTACAGGAGATCTGGAGATCCAATTTTGAATATTTGGTTATTTCCCCAGAAGCAAAAAAATAGCAATTTCACCAACTGCTCACAATCTTGCTGCGTAGTATTGCGACTAATAAACGAGATAAAATGTATTCGACTTAATATTGACATCATTATCTCGCATGAGCAACCGGAAATGGTTGATGGTGTAACCCTTTAGAGTGATCTTGTTGCGATAAATTACTATATTACTCAATTATTATAGCCAACCATGTGAATCATCCTTGTCAGTCGAAACGTTTATTAGCACCAAGAAGAAGTACTTCCACGCTGAGGTAGACCTACAAGCTGAGCCATTACTGTCTAATTTACATCACCCACTCATGTGTTATAATTACCAGTTAAGGTGTTGCTCAAAGCTGCTTGATATTGTGACAAAAATTGTACATATATTAAACAACCAAGGGAATTCTCTCTATACGATAATGATAAGGAGGAATATGGACGATGGTACGCAGTTTATACGACTGTATCACTTTCCATCCTCCATTTTATTGGCTTACCAAAAGCCAGCAAAACCCATCGTCATCTGCTGAGAGTGGTCCATTTTCCTTGGAAGAAATGACTACGTCCGTATTTATATACTCCATAATAAGCTTTTTTTGGCGAGTTGCTCAAAAAGTGGATTTGCTTGCTGCTTCCATGATATGATGCTAAAAGTTGTTAGAGTGCTTCCTCTCATCCTTTTGCCATAAAGTACTTTTTATCACAGCAGTCAACCGTGAAATGTCATATTTAGATTTTGTTACGTTTGAGTAGGTAGGTTCATATATCATCACATCGCACTTCTATAAAGACGACGTTGGATGTACATCCATCCTATTTAGGTTTAATATGTTTTCGATAGTACATTTTCGTGTCCGGTCCACGTGTACTATGGATGAATGGATTGAGACGCACGTTGTAGAAAAAATGAAAATAGAGAGCCCTGAAGCAAGGAATATGGGAGGGTAGCAGTGGCTCAGGAGTGTGGTAATAACATCCGAACTCTTTTCAAGAGTCCCTTTCACGCTTTTCTCGGTTCTCAGTTTTCAAACATGTTATCTGGTTCTTTACAAATCAGAGGTGGACAGGCAGATATCACGGGGATAATAGTGTAGATACGTGTGGTTTCTCTTTCACCCGCAAACAGGGAGCCAGTTGACCATCATTAGAGCTCTGTTGAAATAGAAATATGTTGGTAGCCGATGGCGTGAAATTCGGTTAGTAGTTGAATGGGGACGCGAGATTAAGGTGGCCGGCAACCACCACGTAGCCTTTCCAGCTCTGGCAAAAATGTGTACTACAATAGGACAATAGAATCATGAAAGTGGCCAGTGAACCAGATACTAATGCAAATTCTTCTTTTTTTTCTGGTTAAATATACAAAAGCCACATATCATACCCCAGGCCAGGAAAAAATCGTAAGAATGGCTTTTTGGTGGCTTTCAATGACCAAGAGAGAATATGAGTATGAAGGAAGAAAATGGAGGAGAGTGAAGGTGAGACTTCCAAGAAACCAAGGTATTGTCCAATATCAAACCAAACTTGTATCATTGTATAAACTCTATTTTGCTGCTTTCCCCTTATCTTGTTTCCCTTTTGGGTCACTCACACACACACTCATACATATGTACAATAATAAAGTGGCATTTTTAAGGTTGGTTTCATTCCCCGTCCAATTCCCCTCATTGTATTAGCAGTGGCCCATAACAGCACTCATGGACAAAAGCGTGTATATAGGACAGGAATAACAAAAATGGCAGCTACTGCTGAGAGAAAGTGGAATATATGTTGGTTACCCCAAATGGTCTCTCGAATATAATCCTATCAGGACAAGGAAGATTGACTCCTACCACTCCCGGTTTTCTGTTGATATTAGCAAAACATGAGCCACTGCTTTTGCAATCAGCCAGAAAAAGAGGGGCAGTATAAGAAGGTTGACGGGAAGGAACACGTTCAATTTTTCCAGTTTCCATTTCCATCTTTTTTTGGGGTCAAATTTAGGGTTTAGGGTAACGAGAAATGAACTTGGCCAATATTAGCCACTCTTTCTATTTACTCATTTTCTCGATATAAATTCTGGATTTTACGTGTAGTAATGTGGTTTAAGTACTTAATAATGAGTGACAGAACTACCGAAGTGACCGAGATACAAATTTGAAAAAAATACGACAAACGACCCATTCTTCACTTCGAATGGCAGGGCAAGGCCACAAGCATATTTCAATAAATTCAACACCTTCAATTTATTAAATCGAACCCTCCACCCTAACAAGAACGACGAATCATGTTTAACGTAACAAAAATGCGACCAGACTTCATGTCATGCACCTAATTAATGTTTCATGTTCCCATGTTGCATAACAGTGTCAATTGTTCCAAAATTGTTTCTTGCTGGCAGCCTTCAGCTTGGCATCCATTCCCATTTTTTAAATTTCCACACGAGCTGTGAAACACCGAGAGGGAAAAAAGAAAGTAGCAAATAGATCCCAGCCATTTTTGACTGCTTTCCCCTATTGCGCTTAAACGCACAGTGGAATAATACTGAACAAGTTGAAGTTATGAGAGCACGGAACAGGGACGAAATTTGACAGCGGAGCAAAGGCAATGGGTTGTGGACGGAGTTAATGGATTCCCATTTCATTCTTTTTATGACATTACTAATTCTAGTTCAAGCTAAGCTGCTACTCCGGCTCTCAGAAGGAAAAAAAGAAGAAAAGAATGAGTAAAAAAAGCTTTCAATTTCCGAGATTTTAGATAAAGGTGTTTACTCCGACAAGAAAGAAAAGGAGGAAAGGCGAGAGAGAGAGCGCGCTCTCTCAAGGTACCATCTGTTTCTGTGTGAGTGTGCGCCTCTATGTGGAACAACCAAAATCAAGGATTACATGAAATGAGTTCCGGGTCGGACTCCATTTAATTTTTTTTCTCGAGCTACAAGCCAAAGTGCTTAGGGCACTTGCGTTCATGAACTCAATTGCAATATAGTTGAACGTGACCAAAATTTAAGCGAAGGATTTATATGTTACTTTGCGTTAAAAGACTTTAACTGTCGCATTCATTGTAATACTCGTTATTTAGTTTAATCTTTTCTTTTCACTCCTTTTGGGGATCGAACACAACGCGTTTTTTTAACCACAGAACAGGAGGACCATGTAAGATGGAAAATGGTTTCTATAGGGGAAACAATGCACATATATGCAATATTCTATATAGAGCTCCCTTTGACTACATATAATTTGCATAATAATAATAAGGGTGTCATTTATTGGCTCACTTTAAACACTTAAT
>JAHZNE010003398.1:0-17417 GCA_027744055.1 Callyntrura sp. NNG-2020
ACCACCACCAACAGCACCACCCCGCATACATATTATGTATATTTTATCAAACATGCAATGTCCTTAATTGAGGTCTTTTACATAGGGACATCGGCATTCCCTCCGCCACCACCACACACGGCTCCTACTACTTTACTCACTGGCTGAACTTACAACAACAAACAAAAAACATAACGGAATATCGGAGAGAAAAAGACGACGAGTGCGGTAGGTAAGTAAGTAGGTGAGCGAGGAAAAAAACATGTAATAAAACATGTTAAAAAGATAGGATGCATGCAAGTTTGAATGTGTGTTTCTTTGATACCCTGTATTCATCACACAACACACACACACACACACACACACACACACATGTAATCATCATATTGTGTGTACGTCTTTTATGAGGAAAAAAGTAAGTCAACTCAACTCAAAAAAATAAATACACTCTCAAGTCAACTCAATCATCTTCCTTTTTCCTTCAATATGATATGATGATGATCATTATCATCATAACATAATCTCCTCCTTCTCATCTCATTTCTTTCTTTCTCTCTTACAGATAAGCTCTGTACATTTCTGGGGATGGGAATGGAAAACATGTCAGCCATAAAAAATGCAAAAGGAGAAAAAGAGAAATACCTAGTGTAATAATATAAAAATACTCTTGACAAATGAACCGTAATGCAGTTATAAAAAAAGTAGTCTACATTCTACACATGCTATATAATGCATATACGAGACTTGCATACCACACATGAAGATGCATGCAGTGCAAAAGCCGGAAAAATACTTATATAATCATAGGGAAAATATTCAAAGAGAATGAGTGAGGAAACGAGGAAAGAGACATGTAATATGGGAGAATGAAGAAGCAAAAAAACTAGGAGAATAATCATAACACAAAAATGATGTTGTGAAGATGAGAAAACATGCTATATATACGCACATATATTTGATATGAATGACAGACACGGATGCAAAACATGCATGGCAGCATCATCATCGTCGTCGTCGTCGTATCAGCGCCTGGTTTTGTTTGCATGACACGGCACCCCACACACACACACACATACACACCAAGCACCACCACGAGCTTTACAGCAAAACATGTCGCTACTGCGCTGGCTGTTAAGCGTTTTCGTGGAAGCAAAGTAAGTGATAGGTATACACAGACCAGAAGAAATAGTGGTAATACCGGAGAAAAAAGTAGGTTAGCATGAGAATGTCATGTTGGTGGTGCTACAACCACTTTATAGCAAAACGGAATAAGAAGAGCTCCCAGTCACTGACTGGTTGGTATACATACAAACGTTCCTATTATTTACCCGAGTCTTGATATTTTATTCATGCGGTTCATGAATTTCATGATGAACTCGCGTACTTGCGTATTTAATACTTGCACAAGTGCTGCTGCTGCTCCTATTGCTACTGCGGTATTAGGGTTCTTTGCTACAAAAGCAGCAGCATAGAGCTACCACCACTGCATTTTTCCTGCTGTTGTCGTTGTGCAAAATGACGAGAGTGGAAAATAATAATACTGTCTCTTATGTCATGTCAAAGCTATAAAACCGGCCTGCCTCTCTCCCTCCTTTCGTCTGCTGTTCCACTCAGCAGGTCTGCCTGCCTCTCCTTTAAAAATGCATGAATGACTGCATTTATTATTGATAATTAATAATCAACCCAATAATAATGGAAGAATCTCCAATGAAAATTACCATAAAGTTGGTCAGTGTGCTAAAAGTCATGAGCACTTTTTTTATGTGCACGAAATACGAAGCGAGAGGAAAAGTGACATGGTAAATTTTTTATGAGTGCTTGCTTACAGTAATGATACATGTTTCATTATCCCGGCCCAGTATTAGTTTTGGTCATGTCAAATCAATGAATAAATTTATGCTCACATTTAGAATTATAAATTAGGTAAACATGTGTATAAGTAGCATATAGAACTAGGAGTAGAATGATAATATTATTAAATTGTATGTGTGTCAACCTTTTATCGACCCGGGTGATGGGGAAGGTGAGGGCGACGGTGAAAGTAGGAGTGGATCCGAATTATCTAATAGCTTCGTTTGCTGCTGCTGACTCGCCCAGATTTTATCCCACATGTTATCCATTTTGACTATTTATTGTTGACGACGATGATAAGCTATTATTAATATTATTACTATTACTATATTACTTGTACAGTATTTTTACGACTAACACTTGTACGACTTCACACTTCTAACGGTACTTCTGCTGCTGCGGCAGCAACTCGCTCTGTTTCTCAAGAAAAAGGACACACGAAGTACACACAAAAAAATTTGTTATCCAATTTCTATCTATAATAGTATTATTATTTATTACAAATAAGCTGCTTCTCTACCACCCCTTTTCTTCCTTACACACATACTATCAGTCATTGACTAGGACGACGACTTGTAAACACACCAAAAATATCTTTTTTTTTCTCTCTACTTTTTTTCAAGGCTGTCCACACACAAACACAGCCACGCACGCAGCTCTCAGGAAAAACGGTCACATGTACTTCTTTCTTTTCCTACCACCACTGCTGCTGCTGCTGCTGTTGTCCTCTCTCCTTTTTTTCTTGTTTATGCGTGCGTTCCTAATAAGTAGGTAGTTGACGCACATGCATAATCTACATACATATATATATACGGACAATAATGAACGGTATATAATTTGTTATCCTTGAACTAACTTAAGGCAAAACACAGGTCACTAACTTTTTCTTCTTCTTCACAATAAATATACCTGAGTACACACTCTGTTGGGAGGACAATACTCGAGTTACTGTAATCCAAGGCGGAGGTCAATAAAGGGGAAGAAGAAAGAATTGAGCATTCCAACAAGAAATAACAACAATTAATTGCTTTTCCAGCAGAAGGAACTTTCTTGGACAAATGGGTAAGTTATGGGTAATTTCTCTCTCCAGACCGTTTTATTTTAGTTTTTCCCCAGGTACGGGCTACACAAATACAGAGTATTTATTATGAAAAATATTTGTAAAAACGACTGCAAACTTGCTCGTAAAATCAGCAAGGTTCATTCACGTTTCGAGTTTGATTTTCCTTCTTTTCTAAAAAGTAAGGTTATGGATTTCATTAATAACGTGTACTATTTTTTTCTGTCTAGAAGAGCTCTTCCTTCATTTACATCATTTCGCTGCATCCCCACATTGTTGTAAGATAATCCACACTGCACATCTCATATAGTTATCATTATAATAACCACACATGCATTTTTTTTGTTCTCTCTCGTTATTTTCTCACTCTCTGTCTGTTGTGGCTCCCATCAAAACTAACAGCAAATATTATTCCTTTTTCTTCATTTACGCGTACACACACAGTATGTATACTCACACAGAAACGTGCTGATGATGATGCTCGCAACGTTTTGTTCTCTTCGCAAAGTAACAATAACCTCGTGAATGAGTTGTGTGTTGGTGAGGAGAATGATGTTCACAGATTAAAATAATGATATTATGGTTTGCTTGCTGCTGCTATTATTCTCTGGCGATGATGACGATGATGATGTTGATTATACATTCATTCATAAGCTTTTCTATATCTCGCTTCGTCGTCGTCGTAGTCGTCGTCGGCAGCAGCAGTAACGAACGATACTGGTTGTTGTTGTTTTGTAGATATATTATTACTGCAGTGCTGCTGTGAGTGCTGCTGTTGTACACGGCAAGCTCTACGTTTTGCGCCACAACACCATCAAAAGCGATTTCTCTCTTTCTCTTTCCTTTTCTCTTCCGTCCGCTCCTCGAAGCTACTCTTTTTTTGCAAAAAAGGTTATTACTACGAAACTTTGTTGTTATACGTACGTCCTTTCAGATACGTTTACTATAATGGCGATGGCGATGATGATGATGACGATGTTGCCAACTATCAACACTGCTACTGCTTTTCATACAAAAAAAATATCCAAGTGTTGTTGAATTGTTGGGTATTTGCTATCATTCAAATCGAACATGCATACATGTTATACGTATCATACAAGTATACATGTACCGTTCGCACATTCACTGTGATGATGTAGTAGGGAGGTAAATAAGGTGAGTTTTACGATGTTTGATAGACTGATTTATCAATCAAGTTTCAATAAAATATTCTCTTTTTTTTGCACTTACACACAGCTTCAGTTCAATTCAGCTCTCAAATGTAACGTAAAGTTTTTCTGCGTTAGACACATGAACGAATAATGTGTATGATGTTGTATGTGTACGTATCGTACGTATATATATTTTATGTCTGTATTGAAGAGTTATTGATGGATCAAGTAAAGTAATAAATAATTTCTCTTGTACTATTTGATTGTGTAAAAAGTAACAACTGGTATATATATAATATATGTGTGTATGTTGTATTATGATTACTATTACGCTAGGCTATTGTTTGAGATTAGCCCTACTGATAAAAAACAGACAGTGTGATTTTTATCAATGTAATAGATAGAGCGGTTTTCTTAAAAAATATTTTGTTTTACTGAGATACACGAAACGTGTTGTAAGAAGTAATAAAGCACCAAAAATATCACACAAGTGAGACGACGAGGTGGAGACCAAGAATTACAAGATTTGATTTTTTATGGCTGATTGAAGTGTACATACAAAGATTGTACTGGGATTTTTGATTGAGAGAGTGAAATAATCTTTTCCAACACGACGGGTGGGTGTGTGAGCAGAAATTGTGAAGAAAAGTCAACTGTAATATGTCGCTTCAACTCTCTTGTTGTAGCTTTCGATAATGGACTCTCAGATTCAAGGAATTGTCACAATCATTCCGTTGTCATTTTTATAATGTTTTAGAAGTAATTGACAATTTTATAGAATTTTCAAATGTAAAAGAAGGAGTTAAACAGAAGTGTTTTTTTTTCATTCAGTCGAATCCCATTTCACGCTTGCGATGTCGAACCCTTTATGTTCCGTTATTTGCACACACGTTATTATAGTTCCTGCACACGGTAAAGTTCACAAGAAATTTCCACTTAATTAACGATTAATAGATTCACAGTAAAGATGGTCACGTGAATTCAATCAGTTCTGTATATATATTTATACATGAGGTACACAATAAAACTCCTTTGTCTTCCACGAAACGTAATTATTTTACAAGTAAACCCGTAACAATGTTTAAAAATTGCAAGGTGCTTATTTTGTCGTTATATATAATCACAATATAAAAAACACTGGCCCATTTAGCCACGAATTAGTCTACAATATAAGAGTATTATTGATTGCATCTATCGTCAAGGCTGGAGAGGATTCACTCGTCTAATTTAAAATTCAACCTTGTCAAAAAGCGAAGCGGGGGGCGGAGAGGTGAGTTGATAATGATGCACACGATAAGTAGTTTGTATAGGCGAACAACCACAAAATCCAAAACAGAAAAAAAATATTGGGCCCGATTTTGACAGACAGAAAGTATGTCTGTGCTTGCGTTGCTGCATGTGTGTACGTCCGTGTGTGTGTGAGTGAGAGAGCGTACGAACGACTGTCTCTCCAGTGTCACTTGCGCTTGTTCCAGTCAATGAATGAGTGAGCAAAGAAGAACACACACATACACGCTCACTCCGAGCAGCAGTCAACGCACACCACACAAAACAAAATAATAACAATAATTCTGTACTGTCACCCCTGCTGTTATTCTCTCTCTCGCTCTGATTACTGTTTATGATAGCGTGTAACAGTTTTCACTGACGCGACGACGTTACAAGAAGAATATTAATTACGTAATGTAGCAAGGGTAAATTCCAGGTGATGGATCGTTATGATGTTTCACTATCAGCACAACATTAACGACTGGAGTGGAATTGGCAAGTGAGAGGGATGCAGAGGATAAAACAGAAGAAAAAATAGTTTTTTCAAAAAGACAGCTTCCAGTAGCAGCTACTCCTGTTTTTGCAGATAATAATGATGATGATGATGAGGATACATGAGAGCAGGAGCCAGAGGAATTTTCCATAATTAAGCCGCTTCCCCTTATAACTATATTTTATTGTTTGTTCGTGGACACTCCGACTGTGCCTACACAGCGATCATTGTCCAGCTTTGGAGAAACAACACCGGAAAAGTATCTATTCTCTGGACAAGTTATAACTAGGCGAAATCTGTTTCCTTCCATAGCACATGAAGAAACTTTCTTCCACAAAAAAAAGTCGGAGAAAGGAAGACAAAAAAACAAGAAATAAAGATGAAACTAACACTCAATCCGGACAAACACTATATGAGTGAGAGGGAACAAAATGAAGAAAAAGGAGAAAATCAATCCAGCATAATTGCAAAGAAGGATAAAGAAGGAAAAGTCGTCGAGACTATGGTAGACAATCCAGCAAGAAAAAAAATAACGCCTTCACTTTTTTTCTTGGGTATGTGTTCTATTTTTGGGGGAAATACACGGGGAATCAAATAAAATCCTCTGCTATGTCTATGTCACTAGAGACTCGGAAAATTATACGGCCGTCCACCACGTATTACACAAGGATACTTTATTTTCTATTAGCACCACCAGTTATAGAGTACATCTTCGGCATTTTTTGCCAATAGTTGAACACACTGTTAAACCGAGGGAAATAGATATATACTGTTTTTATTATGTACATCAGTAACAATAAGTAAGATCATATCACACTCCTATCGTGTCCTATCCACGCACACATAGACACACAGACACACACTGTCTCTATCTCTCCCACCTCCTGCTCTTCTCCGATTTTCGGATATACTTTTTTTCTCCTCCTGACTTCCTCCTTTTTTTCTGGTGAAAATTACTTTTTCCCAATCAAGTCAGTAACCAGCCGCTTCTCGATAATACCGCCGCCGTCACCAAAGTCCGTTGAGTGACAATAACACCAAACAAAAACACGAGAGTAAATGACACTCTTTTTTTCTCTCTCTCCACTTTTCGGCTTATTCTCTGCGACTGTGTGCTACTAAACAATACAGTTTACTACTACATCAACAAGAACAACAACAACATCATAGCACACACTACCACGAGCAGAAAAAGTTGCAACAGTCCAGTAGAGTCACACGAGAGAAATGAAGATGAAAAGCGTATGATGCTTGGGCAAAAACATAGAGAGAGACGTACGGTTTGTAAGGACGTACATAAACAGGCACCCTCTCACACACACATTGTGTGCTGCTCGTCTGTAGTAGTAAAGGAGAGAGAAGAAGTCTGTGTAGTAGGAGGCAATCTAACGTAGTAGAGTAAATACGTATATTGCACGCTAGCACATGATACAGCGAGAAAACCCTCTCAACGCGAGAGAACGACGACGACAACAGCCAGCGTTGTATTACTACCACGAACCAACACACAGCGAAATAGGTATAGGGTCTTTGCGCTGCTTGCTATTCAGTTGCTAGTACAAACACAGAGAGCTCTACACAAAACACATGTATTCAAACTTTTTTTCTTGTGTTCTCTCAGCTCTTATTATAGTCGAAAGAAGAAACATGCATTGCATGACATGACAGCAGCAGCAGCAGCAGCACTCACATCAGAGTTTTCTCACATTATTACCAGAGAGAAGCACAGCAATGCTGTTTTTCTCTGTTGCTGCTGTTTGCGTTGGGTTTCATGAGTAAATATACGAAATCTTGGTAGTCGAACAATATAAACGTGTTATAAATTATAAATGTATAATAGTGTGTGTCAGAGTGGGAGAGGAGCAAAATAGGAATAAATAGTACTCACATTATTACCACTGCTGAACACACATAGATTTAGTAAGAGAGAGAGAGAGAGAGAGAGAGAGAGAGAGAGAGAGAGAGAAAAATGACAAGTCGCTAATATGATTTTTTCGCTGGGTGTTTAGGTAGAGAGTGGAAAAGAATCATCGTCGTCATCATACCGAGGATGACAATAATGTAATTTGATGATAAAATATGCACACACATGTTAGGTATGATATTAGTACACACATGAAATATCTTGGCTATTTTGTCTTTTCCACCGTTCCACTCCCTAACTTTTAGCAAAAGCGCGTGAAAAGTAAGCGGTGTTTCGGCTGCTTCCAAGGCATGTCTCCATCTCCATTGCAGTAGTATCAATTTAACGGCATGAATCATTGTTTGCCGTCAGCATCATCATCATCATCTTGTCACTTTTAGCATACTACCAACCAGAGAGCCATGTACTTCTGCTGATCATTGTTGTGTCAATAATAGAAGAAGAAGACGTACTTACTATTGTAACTTACACATACAAGTAAAGGACCAAGTCACCTCCAACAACCCAAATTGTACGTATCTTTAAGCATCTTGCTATTGTTGCTGTTCGCAAGTCAGCCCCAGCCACTGAAAAAGAATGCGCTGGGCTCATTGTTGTACAAAAGTACGTTTACTACATTGTTACTTCTTTTGTGGTGGTAGATTTTGTGCATATTACCTTTTAGTAAGTTGTAGCTGGCAGTTCGTAATAAAAGCTCCTTCTCTCATAAAAGTAACCGTGTCCTTTATTGTACTCTGTGGCAGTCGTAATGGCAGTAATGAATAAGCAAAAGAAGATTCATGTGTGTGTGTACCTAATAATCAAACTAGTCGTAGAAAAGGGACTACCTATCTAGAAATATGTGTTTTAAACTTGTTATATAAAGCGCTATTTGTTGTTCATTCCTTGTGTTTATGGGTAGGAGAGCTGCTGCTGCTTGCGCGTTGCAATTTTTATACCGTTTATATGCGTGTTCCTTGGTGGAGAGATATAATATCGTGTTAGTTGTAATAGAGAATAGAGCTCTCTCACTAGCAGAGTTGCTACTGCTGCTAGTGGTGGTGGTGGTGGTTGGAAAAAGTAAGTCAGCAAAGCAAAGTCTTTTTAGTAGGTCTCTCTGCTACTACTACTACTACTACTACAACTACTAGCTTGCTTGGGAGCAACGAACGAACTCTCTGTGAGAAGCAGTAAAGTCCTTGCCTCTCGTTTTCCTTTTACTAGATGTGTATAGGTATATACTTATAGAGCGCTTGTTGTTAACGCCAAAAAAGCTGTGCAGTAACAGTAATGTGAGATATGTCTATATGTGGGGGCTATATAATATAGCTGGGTAGGTATATTGGGATATATGTAGAGATATGTATGCGAGGTAAATATATACAATAAAATGCGGCATAATATGATATGATGATATGATATATAAAAATAGCCATGTACCTACGTACAGATCGGAGTATAACAAGACAGCATTCTAGCAGCAGCATGCCGCCGTATCCAACTAGTGTAATAATAACCTACAGAAGAAGCAAGTTTTTTTTTCGTGATGATATGATTTGCTTGTTTGATAGGATGATACGTGATAACAGAATAAATGTATAAGCTTACAGACACATGATATAAGTACTAAGGGGGAGTGATATAATAGGCATTAGATGTATGAAGGCACACTCCTTCTCTTTCTCCTAGGGTATCTTATAGCTGTATTGAGGTATTTTTGTAGAATTTCTAGAAAAATTGGGGATGTATGGGGCAAAAGAGCCTTTTATTTTTCCAAATTATTTAAGACAGAATATACGATTACAAGGGGATACTTTGATATTTTGGGGAGTGGGAGGGGATATAGTGTATATATATATTGGTCAGTTAGCACAAGCTTGTCTATTTATGCAGCAACGAAGAAGTGTTGGCAGTTTGAAAAAAAGATACGCGATTATGTAGATAGACAAGGATGTAACAAGATAACACCAGAGAGCAGGTATACATCGTTGATTACAATATACACCGTTTAAAGTTTGGCATAAAGAGCATCCTTGCCAAAAAATATCTGTTTTCTCCCTCTCTCTCTCTCCCCCTCTCTCTCTCTCTGCTCAGCTGTAAAACGAACCCACTTCAAAGTCATTTTTAAAAACCAACTGACTTGTTTAATTCTTGTTATATCATTTTTGCCAATTTTTTGCGAGACATGTTTTGCAGCAGCGTACACGAAAATACTACTGCTACTACTCTAAAGGTGTCTTGTGTGTAATAATGATTCGGCGTGTGCAAAAAATACTCGCAATAGCAGAGAGAGAGATATATATAAGGAGGAAAAAACGTGATATAATTTTTGAGAGTGTCACAACTCTAGAACAAAATAGCCAACTTGAGAACACACGCTCTCTTCCACTCTGCGAAATAGAAATGGCAAGTGGTATCATCATCGTCGCCTCAGTCTGTTATTCCAACAAGGTATTTTTATGTATCTATTTCCCCCAGTAGTAAAACTTGTTCGAGCGATAAGTACTACTACTCTACTAACTCTACTCTATTTTGTGTTTGCTACAGCGAATGAAGAAAGCCCTCTCAAGAACATCTTTTCTTCATCTCTCTTCTCTCTGCTTCGTTTCTTTTGATGTTCCATTCCGCATTTTCTCCAATCCCTTCCAAAGAACTACAGCGGTGGTGGTGGTGGTGATGTTGTCAGTAGTTCTACCAGGAGTCGTTGAAGAAAACCGAGTTGCAAAGCGGCATTTCTAGTTCTATTATGTAACATCATCATGAGAGAATGCTGTTTCGGCTGAAAACGACTTACGACGAGTAGGAGTACTACTTCCACCATTTCCCTGTATGTCTGAGTGTGTATGTGTGTGTATGTTGGTTGGTTGGCTTCTCACTACAACAATAGCAGTAAAAACCGAATCGTACAAAAAGAAGCACTGGCAAAAGTGCTTTTCCTGTTCCAAGACCCACAACTATGTGAACGCGTTTTAGGAGAAAAGCTAAAACGCAAAATGGAAAATACACATTGTATGGGTTTTTGCATGCTCATCCCCTCTACATTGTATACAACGTGTACCATCTTCCGCCACGATTCTGGCTGTTGCCATTTCCCACTTTATCAGAAGAAAATGTTAGATTCCCTGGTTAAAAAAATAGCAGCAGTCAAGAAGTAATAGTAAAAAGCTGACCCTTTATTTTTTTCTACAGAGAAGAGCGCTCTTCGTGTAGCGCACACTGCAAGGAATAAACTTCCTTTTTTGTTCTCTGTCAGTGTTCTTAAATTACAAGAGCCACCTTCGCTATTTTTTGGAAAAGGCCAACTTTTACCCTGCTTGCTTGCATCGTGCTTTTATTGTGAAAAAGGAACAGACTTCGTGTTCAAAGCTTTCAAAGGCTTTTTTATATTACACCGTTTCCACCACCAACAACCACAAGAGCTGTGTAAAAAGAGAATATCAAAAAAGAGTCGCCCTTTTGATATTAGAGAAGTCTATGTGTGTGTGCGTTTACGTGAATACATGCCGTAGCAGGAGTAGTAGTCTAAAATAGGCCTGCCGTACATACAGATCACGATCAGTGGGTTCATAGGAAAGCTTTATCAATGTTTGTTCAACATTTACTTTGGTAGTAGTCGCTGTTTGAATGGAATGGCACATATAACATAATAACATGATGAAGACGAAGAAACTTGCTTTTTGCGATGAAGTGAAGAGTAAAAGAGAGAGAGAGAGATGAGAAGAGATAGAGGAATATGTTAGCTGAGTGGCAAAGTTGGTTATGTTTGCTTGCTGCTGCTGATGATGATGATGATGGGCATGCATGCAAACATACTCACGAGTCAAGATTTTTTTTTACAGAAAGAAGAACCAGTACGTGTTTTTATGATTATCGTTTGTAGTTCAGCCAGCAGAGAGGAGGAGAGAGAGAAGTAAAAGAATATATAGGGAATACTGATGATGTGGAGAGTGGAGTATGCAAAGGCATGCATGCATGTGTGTATAAATGCACTGGCAAAAAAATAGAGGAAAAAGCCTGTTTGATGTTGCCATTATGCTATGCTTCTCCTGCCTTACATACTCGGCGAACTTGCTAAAGTTGATGATGATTACACTGGTGGTGGTGGTGGTGGTAGTGGTGGTGGCGGTGGTAGTGAACGAACGAGGGAGTGAGCGAAACATTTCCTAGTGACACACTTTTTCTTCTCCAACGTTGTACAATCTACTTTTCTGTGAGCTCCGCTGCACACTCACAGAGAGGCAGGCAGGCTGGTTGTTTGGTTGAACGGCTTTTTGGCTGGTTGAGCTTTTTTACTGCTCCTGCCATTTACCAACCAATCTAGTATATTTACTTATTTATATAAAAATCTGTACTGCGAACAACGTGTATGCCTGTACACACGCAAAACTTGGTAAAGTGTGTATGTCTTTACGGGAGATTATATGGTTGCTTCCCCGTTTATAAGGGGCTTATAAGCTTATGAAAGGTTTGCATGTGCTCTGTAGTTATGTAGGTATTACCGAGAAAAATCTCTTTAAGAGTAAATAATAGTGCCCTGCTGCTGTTGGTGAGTGTTTTGCGAACTTTACACTTAACTCGGCTCGTCATCATCATCATGAAAAGAAGAGGATGGTAAATAGTCAGGGGAGGATGATATCAATGATAATGCTGATCATGTTGGCGTATCAGTCAGGCAGTCAGTCAAGCATTGTGCACGGCACACACACAGACACATAGTAATTCTCTTAGATTGAGGCATCTTCTTTTTTAAAATTCTACCAACATGTTTGCACAAGAAGGAGATTACTATTCAATTTGCTGTGATTGAAGCAAAGTTAGCGTGGGAGGATATCGTGTATTTATCGTACAAAAATGGAGGAAGATGATGATGATCGTCATCATCATGATCTGTGTGTGTATGTGTTTGATTGAAAATGATGATGTTGATGTGTCTGTATGGAGCATTCAGTGAGGAGAGAAATGACAGTAATATGTCATAGATAAGCACTTTGTTAAACTGCATCCTGCAATCTCTCCTCTTGGTGGTACACATTTTTTTGAGATACTTCTTGTTCGGTACATTGAAATTGACAGCACACTTACTATCTGTTATATTTTGAGAATATTAATGCTTGATAGACCTTGTAGCTGTATTATACTCCCTCCTTTTTGCTGACAAGCATTTCGGAAATGTGTAACTACATGTGTTCATCTTGCATGTTATATAAATATAAGAATATACTCTAATAAATTGGTAAAAATCGATTTTCCTTAAATTAATAAAAAAACCTCTCCTGCCACTAAATCGCTTATGCACTTGCGTACCGGAGCAGGCATACCTAATTTTATGAAGGCTTTGCAGAAAATTATTTCTTCGTTTATATCCACCGAGCATCTCCACTCCAAACACACACACGCTGCTGCACATTCCTGTCTTAACAGGATGATGACGGTGCTTATACAAAATACATAATCACCATTTTCATCGATAACAGCTTGAATGGAAGAAGAAGTGCTCTCCAAACAACTTCACCTCATTCCTCCTCCATCCTTATTATCATCACGTCGCTGCTTCCCCTCTCCCCTGTAGTTTTGCTCACCCCAAAAGAAAAGTTTCTCTCAAGTACCTTCTTGTCAGAGAGGACAATCTACCTCCCCCCATGATTTTGACGGTGTACAAACACGAAATAAATGGCGAATAGATAGCCGACTAACTTTTTTTGCACATTTTTGGAGAAGAAGCGAAAGCAGAGATCAAGTGCAAATATGGACAAGGGGGATAATATTGTACCTTACTTGAGCACAGGAGGAATTCAAGCACACACACACATACACACATACTGATGAGGATGATAAGTTGAAAGAAAAGGGAAGGTACATTTGGTAAAAAACATGATGTCATGTGTCAGACCTTCTTAAAAAATCTATCACGAATGATGTGATCAAGATCAAACAATGTAAAAATGTTGGTTTTCTTGTTTGCATGATGATCATGATGATGATGAGGACGACGACGACGACGCGCAGTTATTTCTGATTCCTTTGCAAACATCATTACTTGTGCAGTTTCTCCTTTTACTATCACTGCATATCTCTCTCCGTTGGTCTTTTGTATTTTCCTTTTGGTATTCGTAAACGTTTGCCTAAATATCGCCATTTCAGGTAGCCAAAATAAATCACGAGAATAATAATAGTCGTAAACATTTGAGAAGTGAAACATGAACATTATTAAAGTATTATTATTGTATTTTGGCAATATATTCAAAGCGTGGTCGTCGTGTGCCTGCTTACTATTAGCGGTGTTGCGTGTTCTAATTGGATATGTTTGTTTGTTGCTGTTCCTACTTACTTGTACCTGACCCAGTCGTTTGTCCGCTAAAAAGAAAACCATCAAAGGGGAAAAAGAAAATCCCTTCTTTGAAATCTAATACTTTAATAACAAAATTTATGCCTGCAGACATCAGAAAAAATAGGCACAGCTTATTTTATATTTTCTTGAAAATGGTCATGTGATGTGTTGTGTCGCGAGTGTAATTTTTGCAAAAAGGAGGAAATGACACTTGAATTGGCTGCGTATATGACAGACATGCAATATTTATTTTATTATATTGCATTTTTCATATTGAGAAGTAAAAATGATCGCTAAACAAAATAACAATGTAAGTCTATACTTGGTTTCTGAATAGCACGCAGAGTACAAAGCGTTTTTTTCCTGTTCCCCTCAGTTTGCTCAGTGAGTTAGGAGCTGCGCGCTTTCATAGGTGCATCACTCGTACAGCGAGAAGAAACACAATAAAGCTCCCTAATTGACATCAAAATACAACAATGTTGAAAAAAATATTTTTTACTGATTACCTCGTGTGATGATAGTGGTAATTGAATATAAAAAATGCATTTTTTACCACAAAAAATTCCTGCAATTGACAATAAGGTAGTGGTTAGACGCACGGTAAAATGTGCCAAGATGATGATTATTAGTATTATTATTATTTTACTAGAAACTTCATAGGAGAGCGGCTCTGTGAATGGCAAACTTGCTACTAGTGTGTAGTCATTTAACGACGATGCTGCAGCAGGTAAGAAAAATCGGAAAGAATTTTTGATTTTTCTCTCCTAAACACTTTTTTCTTCGAAGGGGAGATAGTTTGTTCGTGCTGAAGACGACAGGCAGTAAATATTTACAATAATAATCTTAGATTACGGTACTTTGACTGATATCATGGTACATTGTGTTTTGTGTCATTATTGTATCCGCAATAGTCCGCATCGTCGTTACCACCACACCGTCAACAGGAGTAAACTACACGCCACCACACTACTACTACTGCTACGATTGCTTACTTTTTTCTCTGCAAATCTGCAATTATCTTATTATTTTTATCTCGCAAAAGAAGGAATCAAGAGAGAAGGATGCTTACTTCCGTTCTGGCTTTTTTATTGTTATTATTTACTTATGCCCTCTCGTGTGTGTCACTTGACTGTGTGGTGCAGTTTCAGTCTGCCGTCGTCGCCGGTACAACTTGAGCAAACTAAGTCACTGGGTAAAATCGTGTAACGCACACACAACATGAAAACCTCTAAGAGTCGCACTCATGCCATGTTTATTATGCAGTTACCTACCCGTTTCATCAAAAGGGTTTGTTGTCTCAAGAGGTTATATATGGGTGATTGGAGATAAATGCAGAAAAAACACGGTTGTGAGCAGGGTATCTAAGAAATACGTGGGTGGAAGCCCTCTATGGGTATACATAATGAACGGATGAACTTTTTAGACAATTTAAAATCATAATGCGATGCGATGTGATGTTTTCTATAAAAGAGGAGGATGTATCAAATAACCAGCTAGTTGTTTTTTGCGTGTATGCACACACAACAGTTTTTCTTGGTTTTTGTAAAATAAAGAATTGCATTACATGCAACTTCTCAGATTTGTTCCACTACCGCTTCCCTTACACGGCATAAACCAGAGAAGAGCCCAGAGTTGCCTGTCGATTCCTCAATGACGGATATACATATGTGTTATTGTGTGTAGGAGTCGTAAAAAAATAGACAGAGTCAGTGGAACTAACGTAATCGTAATTGGATTTTGATAAAATGCGTGTTTCTTGCACAAACAATTTTATTACTGCACGGAATCATCCGCAATAAATTATGAATTACGTATTGTGTGCCCTGTGTAAGATAAAGTAGGGAGTAGAAAGAAGCGAGGGATGAATAATGTGTAATAGAAAAATTAGAATTTGCTGGTACTTACACACAAACAAGAGATAATGAAAGGACCAATTTTCTATTTTACTCATTTTCTACCACTATACCGTTTGGTTATGCAACGTTTTTACCGTGTCTCTTGGTACTCAACACATACACACAGAGTCACTTTGAAAATGATGCAACATGTAATAGTAGCGACTTTCGTGAATGAGAAAGGCTTGTTGTGTGTAGTGTGTAGGGAAAAGGAGGATTTTGCAACCTCATTTCTCTTCTCGGAAAGAAAAAAAAACAAGTAATGCTAATTCAAGGAAGATTTAATGTACATTATTTTTCCCCATAATAAAAGTCATTGTTAGTTGGTAGAGCAAAAGGAATTGCCTTCCGATAATGACTTTTAAAAAAAGTGGAAATGCTTGTACCAACCAGAGGAGATGTGACAGGTACACAAATTCTAGATTAAGGTCTATCGATTATAACAAATTGTAATACCTAGCTAATAGTAATGTCATTAAATTGCACATCCTTTACAAGCCTACGAACACATCATATCAGATGAGACAACAGCTACACAGTCATTATTCATTGCACACGACACGAATAATTGACAAAATCAAAAGATCAATATTTGAGCCGCCGGTACTATTCTAGAGCACAACTGCTCCATTATTTAAAGCAGGAAAATCAAGCAAATAACGTGTGTATATTTGATTTGTTATGTCACTATTTGCTCTCTAACGGTTGGAAGCTCTCGTGGTTTCTTTTTCAGGGCCGATGTTGCAAAATTGGCTGCAGAGGCAGCAAAGAACAAAGTGGGCACCCAAATTGAAAAGTTTCATCAAGGAAGGCTCTTTACTAACTCGTGGATAAATAATCTCATCTATTTTTTTAAATGTTTCAAAACAGCGTCAGCGTCAGAATAGCGAGTTGAAATTTCCCCTTCCTTTTTTCTCTAGGTGAAATTTGCATGATCATCTTCCTCAAAGTGCACTATCTTCTTGTACGAACATGCAGGGATGCAAAAAGGTACATGTAGTTTGTCATGTTTAAGAAGCGACTTCATTAACTTTGTTGATGTAAAATCCCATTAATCATCTATCAAACAAGATACTCGCCTGTCTATATAGTACACAGGTTGTAAAAGAAATGCAATCTACTACTACTACTACTACTGGTGCAGCAAGTAGCATTTTTAAAAGTTGCAAAATAAGTCGTAAAAACGTTTACAATATTGTAGACCTCTTGAATTCACGTGTGTCTATTGTGTTTATATACATTTTTTTCTGCAAATGAAAAAAGGAAGTACAAAAGGAAGCAAGCCAAACTACATGCATGATTTGTGCGTTTCATCGTTATCATTACTGCCATTTTATGTATAAATGTAATCAACTATGTAGCGCGAGTACCTACCAAAACCCCACCAACTGCTACTATCAACACTACCCCATTTCTTCCCCCTTTCCTCTCTCTCTCTCTGTCGGAAGTGGTTAAACAACACTCAACTGCTAAATTAAAATTTGTCTG
>JAHZNE010003399.1:0-35264 GCA_027744055.1 Callyntrura sp. NNG-2020
CAAGTTACAACATAATTGAATTATTTTAATTGGCGGCTAAAAAGGTGGGAGGATATGCACAGCCTTCACGGTTTTGTGTGTTGTTGTAAAATAGCTCATTGTTTTTACCTGTCATATTACCGCAACATCATCTTCCTTCACAACAGTTTGCATAGGACAGTTAATGAATTTTGTAACGACACGTACATCGTCTTGTCTTCCAAATCTTAAGAATTCTAGTCATACTGAACTGCATTAAAAGAGTTACTAAAAGTGAATGCCTTATTCCGATTTATGAGCCTGATAATAATTTATTGTAAATTGAAATTTGAAAGTACATGTATGATACTCCGAGAAGGCGCTTTGTATAGAGTTATATGTAACCTTACGATGATTACACTATACTCACTGAAGGGAGATGACGACAACGCAATAATTGCAGGAGCTGGTGGTGGGGAATCATAAAAATTAACATCACCGCGCCACCATTTCTCATTCTTTCACGTGTCCCAGAAAAGAGCTTGCTATATACGTAGTGTTTTCTCGTTAACACCGTAACGTCATTGTTGTGTTTTAAATTCGTGTTTCTAAACTAGTAAATTCTCTCTTTCGACAAGAAATACATTTTTACATGCACTTATGTGCATTTATCACGTGCAATTTTTAGTTTGCGGTTTGAAGTGTGCGACGAGAGACGACGACGAAAAGGGACAACAAAAACGGCACACACGCCACCTATATTTCACGGTTCCATTGTTGCGCAATGGTTACACTTTAGGTTTCTATATACCTTTTCTACCAACCAGACTACCAGGCTTTGGCTTTTTCTACCTTTATCGAACTTTAGAAAATATATCAATGATAATACATATAAATGTCACGGCATTCACGGTAGAGCTTTCAACCAACTATACTTTCCTGAAAGGGAACTAAAGTTAGCTTGAAAGAAAAATGAAAATAAAAACGGATATACGAATAAAAAGTTTTGATGAATTTTATTATTTCAAACACACTTTTTACCGCATCACATCCCTCACGGCAAAGTGCACCATAAATTTTTTTTATTGTTTCTAGTGTCATTGTCTATGATAAACGTATATAAAACATTACAACTCAGTCAGTCCTATCCTATCTTCCCTCCTCGACTCTTCCCGGCGCGACCTTGTTCTCACGCAGTTGTATAGGCACATATATATAATATGCATTTTTTATTGTAAACTCCTTAAATCACACAATCATACCTAAACATGCATTAAATAGTTGCTACTATTATTTTACAAGCCACATTTTACTGACACACATAGCTGTGCAGAAAGTAGGTTTTATTGTATGTTCCGGTGATGAATAATTGATCAATGTAAACGTAACACTTTCCCGTTTGTGGGCATTATTAATTTGCGGTGATTTCATCAGCTTAACTACAAGGAAGAAAACGTACGCGAATTCAATTTCATTTTCTGTCAGTCCCTATCTAACTGTAACTGTAGGTAAAAAAAAAATAATAAAAAGTAAGTTCAAACGAGAAAACGTGATGCTGTTACATTATCTTGTTATATGCCGCAATGTCCACATTCCATATTCTAGCTTCCCAAGATAGATAAACGCCTGCTAAATTTGTATGTATTTGCCAATGTATGACTGCGAAAAATGTTTAACCGCGGGGACGTTTTCAATTGCGAAATGTATATATACCTATACGATGTTAAGATATAACGGTAGCGCGTGTAGATGAAATTTTGGTTATCTGGCGATGATAATGATAACACTGTTAATCTGTTGTTGAACGATTGCAATGTTTTATGTTGGTGGAAAATTTGCCTGAGTTATAATAACGTTAATAAAGGTAACGAACTAGAATGATTTTTATTTTTTAAAAAGCAGATAAGCCCTTTTCAAGGAAGGATTCAAATGTTCGTTCACACGTTTTGCATGAAACGACTATGAAAACATGCTCATGTTCCGATACATTATGTTCACAGGAAGAAGAAATACTACTACATTCAACACTTGGAACTTGGCCAGTCGCACCTTCTCAAAATGTGGAAGGCATTGGCAGTGATTTTTGAACCTTGAAAAAAATACGACTTCAAGTTCCTGTCATATTGACTGCGTCATACATGTTTTGTTTAGTTCGCAACTGCAAAAGTCTCTAATCCCATCATCCTTACAATTAGTGCAAAACATTACCGTTAGGCGTTAGATAAAAGGATTATAAGCGTTCTATACAATCCGTAAGAGAAGGGTTAATCGCGAACTAATCGACAATACACATTAAGCCAGTTGCATGAAGAAAAAGTAGAAGTTCAATGGAGCAATTTGGCTTACACACAGTTTCTTTTTGCATTTACCGTGCAACAATCCCCATTAAAACTTCATTTTCGTCTTTTTAACGAAATGTGAATTTTGTCATTATTTACAACCAACCGCTATACACTGCTTCTATTTCACGGTGCCTGAGTGAAACAATCATAAAATAAGTTTGTTGGAGCCAACAGCAATTAGTAAATAGAGCATACACATGCATTCATCGCATCTAATAAAACATATTAGAACAAAGGGATCCGTAACGTACTCACAGCAATGAAAACAATGTAGGCTCATAGCTTTTAAGAATGGCGCATGTAGATTATAATTTACAAATAGTACTCGCGGGTATTGCCACATTGTATACTTTCATACGACGGCTGCTGCGGTTGAATTGTGACAAAAAAGTTGAAAAAAACTATGTGCACCGCAAAAACAGAGTGTTCTACCTGCTCATCCTAATTCTTTTTAAGAAGAAAAAGTCGAAATGAAATGAATAGTGGTGGTGAGTGTGAGGTTACTTTTATTGTAGGGAGAAGGATTTTTTAAAAATTTCGATTGACGACGAGGACGTGCGTGCTTCTAATAGTACAAATAGTGAATGAAAGAGTGATGCTTAGGTAGCTTCATGGGTAGACTAATTTCAAGTCACGCTGATGACTATGACTGTGTAGCAATTTGTAATGGGTCAAACTAAGACTTTGTTGAAAATAAAAGCACACATCAAACTATACTATAGTATATATCTGTTAGTTAGTAATAGCCTGTCTTTCAGAAAATGGTTGGCTTACTTATTGAAAAGAGAGATAAAAATAGGTGACGGAAAACCACCACCACACACCTTGCTACTGCTGCTGTATTATGGGACTTCTGTGTTGATTAAAATTTACTATCTTTTGAGACTGTTGACGCAGTTTGGTAGACAATGAGCAAATAATTTTTAAATGTCTACAAAAAGGAACGATTGTCAGGGCATTTGTTTTGGAATTCGACAATGGGATATATGGCAATTAGTTTATGTTGGCGCAATAATGAAAAATAAAACAAACTGCACAGCCCTGGTTCATTCGTGTAATTAGTCATTCGTAGACACGAACAAGAGTAAAGCTTAAAGCAAAGAAACGCGCGCACTACTTTGTTATGTGGAGGTACGTAGTAAAACGGCAGAGAGAGAGCGAGCGTTCGTTCTCAACAATGTGGGAGTAACATGATAATAATGATAATGAATGATGTGACACCTGTTGTTGTACGATATACCATACAACGTGGTGTTGGGGGTATAGGATATACATTTTAATTCGTCAAATCAAATTCAAATGACAGACAACACATACACAGATTAATAGCACAAGACGGTGGCGGTGTACTATACTGAAAAGTGCACAGAGTTTACGCCTTTTCGCTTACTGCTATGTCACGGGCGGCTGTCAACTTGAATTGCTCCACATTCCTAACTAACACCGCTCTGTCGTCCCTTCCCCAGCTGCCAAGTAAACTCTGGGCAGACACAGGGCTTAATTTATTTATTTGTTAACTAGATGGAAAATTGGGTTACGTGGAATTTTGAAAAAAAAGTAAAAAGACAAATTACTTTTTTGAGTTTGTGTTGACAGTAGTTAACTTTTTACTGCGTGTGGATTAGGCACCGAGCTTCTGTTTCAGTTTGATAGGACGTTATAGATGATGTTTAAACCACAACCAACGACAGTAAAATGCTATAAGAGAAGCGAGCACTTATGCACTGTCAATTTTCATCACTAAAAGTTTGCTTTGATTCAGTGATGAAGATAAGCATTGCGGCGGTGGTGGCAACTAACGAACGGGAACGGGTTCGAAAGAGAGGGTGGATACAAAATTACTTAAAAATGAGGCGACGCTTTAAAAAAATGACACATTTTGAAAGTGCGTATATATGTGTGTGCAAGAAATCATGCAATAAGAGTCCTTACGTTGGGAAGTGATCTTGTCAGATCCCTTTTTCTTGAACATAACCACTTCATTTACTTACAATCTGATTGTTGTGCGAAAATATGAAAATAGAGGCTAGTTAATGAACAAAGAGATGGTAAAACGATGCAAAAGTGTGTTGTGTATTTTACAAATAAAATGCTACAGATAAGACAACCGATGATAGATAACCAAATAGCGAACTTGTACTAAAAAGTATGACAAAGTAAAAGTAGTCTTAGTCTTACCATTCATTCAACCTCTCAGGATGCCTGTAAACTTTTAAGAACGACGGAATGCAAAGGGATTATCGAATAGTCTGCTAATTATTATGATTAGTAGTGTGGCACTGCCATTCTAAATTAGATTTGACCACAAAATTTATTTGATGTACGAGGTAATTACAATTATGCAAGCATTATGAATGCCGCAGCGTGAAGGTGTACACGTAGTGGGGGATAATAAAATAACACTCTCTTGTTATATATACGTGCTCAGCGCTCACTTATTTCGTGGTGTGTGCTGTTAATTGAATGATTGCAATGGTCAAGCGTGGTTGCGGAATAAAAATGTGTCTTAAGGTGTGTTATTTTGATTAAAGATTGACAAATGTGTCCATGCCTTTTTAAATTCCTTTGCAGCGAGCGCAGCAGCGCAGCGGCCACACGCAATTTCAGATTTAAAGCAATAGTTATGTCTGTATTGCTCAACATTAAAACGACAATTTTCGTCAACATTTATTGTACAAGAAGGACAAGTTTGTCACACACGCGACTTAAAGTACCATTTATCATGAAGACAAACAAAAAACAAAACAGGCTGTATGGTTTAAGAGGAAGAATTATTATTTTAACTTATCTCACAATAGATAAATGTACTGTATTACGGACGCATATATAGGTATATATGCGCTACCAGCGCCTGCTTTAATAGTCATTATATTATATAGTTAATGCTTTACGCTGCTAACCCAAATTGGTCTAGTGTTCATTTTTTAATATATGCATTCTTGAGTTTTTATAACATTCACAATAGTCACAATGCATTCACGTTGTTAAATTTCCTGATGTGAAACAAAAAAAACTGTCAATCCTTTGATTTCGCTGTAGATACTTCATTAGACACCAAAAAAAGTTAAAGAAACAGAAAAGCAGGCAAGGAGAATGGCTATTAAGGTTAAAAACAGAAGACCTGTAGAAAACAGATTTTTCCCTAGATTATGGCATTACAAACATTGAGAGTGCACTATATAATCAATGGTATTTTAATTACTATCCACTATCTACTTTATTTCATTTCATGGATCTTTCAATGTAGAAACAAAATTTTTGGGACTTCTCAGTAATAACTACATTGAAACTTTGGAAATGAAAGAACCTAAAACAAGAATTTTCATTACGACTAACAATTTTATTAGCAACTATGGGTCAATGTATTATATATTGACTGAATTTCAATGCAAGTTCCGGAACGACTTGAATGAAGCAACTGTATGCTTCTAATAATAAATATGCGAATTTTAATGCTTCCAACGATGCAATGAAACAAGTGGGTTTGCAATAGTTCAGGAGCTACTTTCTAGCAAACGCAAATGCCATTAAATGAAACCCTGGATAAAAATGCTTAATTTCATAAAAAAAACCTTCCAGGACAAATTGCTCTTACTTTTCATGCAAGCTTTCATCTGAAATCATACAGCACAAAACCCTTATCTACTCCCAACCCAATAAATAGCTGTTCCAAAGTAATTTTTCGCTGTAATAATTTATAAAGAAATAACATTGCCGTGAGCTATCAACGCACGCATGGTAATAGTCAATGGTCAATGGTCATTTGTATCGTATAGGAGGTACTGTAAATGAGAAAGTAAACCTTGAAACTAATATTGAGAATTCATATAAAAGCAACATCCTATTCATTTGTAAAACAGCTCAGCATAAATAGGTGACTCCCTACAATTCAGAAATTCTTATTCGCGCGTTTCTGAAATTAATGAATGATTGCAATTGCATAGGCATTTGCATTCATTAAAACTGCTTTACGACGACCACATTTATACACCTCTTGCGCGCCTGATGCCAAAGTCCCGTTCAATGACTAAAATTGTATTTACACATTCGTTCTTCAACATACATTACATGCATACCTTTTCTTTACGACGATGAAAATAGTGAGATGCACGCACACAAGCATTTTAAAGGTTACCCACCACCACGCCATGTTGCTACACTGCTATTTGTAGGCATTAAATACTAATCTCACCTCCATCATATTTTTTTTAGAAAAAAAATGAAGGCATCTTTATTTTCTGCACATTTTTTATTACGTGTTTTTCACATTGCATCGCCCATGTGCATGATACTTCAACTTCAGCAAACTCTGTGTGTACTTGAGGTAAACTGCGATGTCTAGTGTATACTACTACTGTGTTGCATACAAAACGCAAAAGTTCATCGTAGAATGCAATGCCTTGATTCATGATAATGGTAATGGTGAGTAAGGCGTGATGTTACCCTTAAAACATGAGAATTAAACTTCAGCTAAAACGCTATTATTACTATTTAATGTGCAATAGACACCGTGGAGCAGGATAACCATCATCATCTCAATCAACGAACGACTAGCAGTAGTGTTACGTGAAGGGATGTCCAAACCCAAACACATTCCTGTAAAAATGCAGAGCTGCATTTTTCTCTCTATGTGACTATGAGTTTAAAACGATGTAATTGCATTATTCCGACAGAGAATACGACACAATCTTTTATGCGTACACACACATGTCACATATTTAGAAAATCTACCTGATTGTGCGGTAGGAAACAAAGTCGCGTACTTCACCAGACCAGCGGTGATGCGATGGCGAGGTAGGGAATTACAGGAAATAGGCAATAAACTTACTAGACATAAATAAATCCCAAGATGCTTTGTTTGTATAAATGTGCTTTTGCTTTCCTTTGTAGGTAGTACGATGCTACGTGCTATGATTACTATTACCCTTTGCTTTCATCTTAATATTTTTAAATGATTTTCCGTGAACCTTAGATAGATGTGAACCGAGAATAGCACTTTGTGCTATTAAACGTGAACTTCACGCAAAACTTGTTCAAGAGAGTGCAATATCCAATCAATGTAATTAAGTCAACATATAAGATTGCAGATAAAAAATATTAAAGTACCCACCAGACAATATGGAATAAAAATATCTACCCGATGATGAGCATGAGCATTGAAGCGAATAATGCACCTAGGGATTTTAAGCGTTTACCTCTGTACTGTGGAACGACGAAGAGTAAAAATGATAAAGAACTACTCCTTTCTATCTGAACCACCCTGTTTGCAGGTACGTTATAACTTATAACTTATAAGGCTAAGCCTTCCTACAAAAATTCTAGTTTTTTTCAGTTCTTTCATATCACACTTGTGTGAAAAAACGTACTACGAGGATGAGTCGCTGAGATTAAATTTTGTTACTCGTTTGATTTCATATGCTATCGTTTCACTATTTTTTATTGGAAGTTCAGTTTTTTTTGTACGAGCGACTTATTGCGCCTCGTACTTTGTCCTTAACAAATCACTTTGAGTAAAAATGATAAATCGTTTGCAATAAATTTATTTATGGGTACAATGATGTATAATACGGAATACCTACTAGATTCACATGAATCATCGTAATAATCATAATATCTGCTGATGCGCGATAGGATACCTCTGAAGTACAACATTTATACGCAGGGGAAGAGGGAATCTGCGTTAAGGGTGCCTCAAAATCTGAACGATGGACGAACTTGATGAAGATGATCCTGTACAACTATTGCTGTTTTTATGCGTGTGTGTACATACATCGAATCTTCAACTTTACAATGAAAACGTACTTATCATTCGTTATTAAAAGCACATAATACGTCTGTGGCCGAGCCGAGCAGACGCAGTGGTAACTTTATATAGGTGTAGTAAAATAGTTACTGCAAGTGTGCATCTACCTACGTATTTATTATGAATGCCTGTGCATATTCACGCTATACGACTGAGAAGATTTGAATCCTCCCGAAACGCCTTCACTTGCCATTGTTGACACAATGCCTTAGTTTAGTTTTATTTAGTTCCCATCAAGACGTCAGTGTGTGAAGATCGTTTTTGCTCGAGAAGGCAGCCAAGCTTGCAGTCTGTTTTGCTCTTGTCTCTCTTCTGCACTACCGTGATGGTGTTAGTGGTGATGGTAAAGGCATAGGCATAGCATCATAACAGAAAAAAGATAATTGAGTGGCTGATTTTAAAGAAATACAAGTGCGATTCTAGTGAATACGATGGCAAGGTAGCAGTGGCAGCAGTAGTAAAAAGTGGTAGGGAACTTCAAGGAACGAAAGAAAGGAAAAACAACAACAAAGAAGAAAATAGGAGACACGCCGGAGGAAAATATTGTGCTAATGTACATGTAGTACCTTTGTTCACACACTGGTATTGCTATAAACTACCCAGTCAGAAATATCTAAAGTGTAGATTGTAGCGATACTCGTTTCAAGGTTTTTTTCTTCCTTTTTTAATGACGGGAATATTTGCTTCTGTTTACTAACAAGTGAACGTCAATAAGTACATCAGAAACGGAAGTCGGTGCTGATTTTTTACTCTCATCGACAACAAGTAGGGGGAAAAACTGGTCTTGAAAAAAGTGTGTTGGTGTCAGTGAAACAGAAATTTAAAAACGAACGTGAATACCACTTTCTTCAGCTAAGCATAGCGTTTTACGGGTCAAACAAAATAAAAATAGAAATTATGTTACGGGCTGTATTTTTCCTTTCCAAATGACTGCCCTTCAAAATGACGACAAGTGTAAAAGTTTTATGGAAAAACTTCAATGCGGAAAATTGGGGAAATTTGGTGCAAGTGGTAAATTGGCTTTCTGAAACTGAAGGGAGAAAATGCCCATTTAATGCATGATTATCAACTAACCTACTCTGAAGATGGGTATCCACTAAACACGGAATATAAACCATTAACATGACATGATTATTGGGACATTTAGTTTTCACCGTAATGTGTCGCATACCACTTCGAAATCAGTAACAAAGTGAATCTACAAGTTTGCGAATACTTTAGACATTTAAAATTCCCTCCCTACAATCATCAACATGGATGGACGACATCATCACCACTCTATGCACAGTTGCCACCTGAAGCATCACGGAAATCCGAATGGCCCTTCATTCGAACGGGTAAGTTTCGCCGTTGCTGGTATTTTTCAGTTGAGTTAGAACATAATAGAAAAAGTAAACTGCGAATGCAATTTCATATTAACCATTTTGTCCTAAATTTTTAACATTTTACCAAAGTTTCAAAGATCTCGACTTCCTGAGTTAATCCGTCTTATTAATTAACCACATCGTCATTCAATTATACTGCCAAAAGTGAAAAGTGTGAAAGAAATTTTGTCACTCATTCCGAGGAGCGAAAGTCGCAACCTGTACGAAAAGAGATAGAGACAATAATAATACAATGTGTCGTAGGTACGCTAATTTTGAAAAGGAAGATTGACAGAAACATTAACGGATCGGATGAATTACATTAAACCACATCTTTCATTATCGAGCACGTTCAATTCAAGTCATGCACATTTTAGTTCGAGCAGATTTGTGAACAAAAAGTCATATCGCTGTATACTTTTGGCCAAAGATGTGGTGCATACAAAGCCAAAAACTGTTACGTCACCAGTCACCACCACACAGCACAGTCATCACCTCAACGTGCGTGCCAGCGTATTGTTTTCGATTCTTTATATTTGGCAGAGACTTTTATTCGCTCGTGCCATCTTGAGTCCCAGTTATTTGTTAAATGTGATTTGCATAAAACCTCAGTCAGTCGTAGACACAAAGGAAAGTGAAATCGTAATTTGCTTTGATTACTGTTCCTGGTGACGATTGATTATCACTCGAGTTTATACTTTTCGATAAATAAAAATGCTATATAATTTCTTGTCGCGTTCTAGTTCTGTCTACTAATATCAACTTGCTTGATGTAGTACATAATGAGTATAATAATAAAAAAGTATCCTACGGTTTTTGCTCAAGCTTTACTGCGTGTGCGTAGGTGTTGGTGTTCGCAATTACAGAAGCTAAACAGCAAAATCTTTATTTATATTTTATAGAGGCATTTGTTTTTACGACAGTGAATGTAAGCATCAATTTATCGGTCACTGGCATAAACAAAACTGGCAGGAACAAAACATTTAAGTACCAAGCTGATTTTAAGGAGTTTTAATGGTGCCTAATTGTGCGTTTGTCTTCAGTTTTAACGTTCGAAACGGCTTTAAATTATGCAACGTAACGCAAGACAAAAATTCTGTTATTATTTGTACAATGGGGCTACAAAATGTGAAATAATGCACGATAATGATTGGCTTCTCAGAAGTACTGCATTTCCCAATTTGTATGAGAACGATATACCGGAAGATAATATCTTTTTAGTTAATTATGTCATTCCTAAATGTATTTGGACTGTAATGCTTTTGCTTTGAACAGTTTTGTTACCTACGTCCCTCACTGCACCTGTCCATAAACAACCTGTTCAAATCAAGCCAGGTTAATATTTTAGTCATGAATTCTTTCGTCTTATGAAGTACCTCTCATCTTTAGTGCGAACTCTCATCTTCCGAACCCCACATAATGACAGTATATACTTATCGATGCTGTGTTGAATCCAAATGGATTGCGTGATTTAAAAATAAAACTAGCTGTATAGCCCAAACAGTGGTATTTTTGCACTGGTACATGGTACATGTGTATCTATAAGAACTTCAAAGAAAAATACGTTTTTCTTTCTTCAAAAATCAAAGAGACATGTAATTACAAAAAGATTCGTTTTGTATGTGTATAAACGTGTTATGTATTGTAAATCTAATTTATTTAATTCAATCATACTTATATTATAGGCTACATGGGCGATCTGCTCCCGACTGCCCGCGTCGTGTGATTGTCAGAGCATACCACATACATCATCATACAGTTATGTTATCCATACTTTTGGTTGTCAATGTATGTTACACGAATTGTAAATATACATAATTATTACGAAGATGAGCCTACCGTACTAGCAACATATATGAAGCCATTATATTAATGGGAGATACAAAAAGAAAATTACATGAAAGGGGCACTTGTTAAAATTTTCAAGAGAAGTAAAAATGGTAATAACATTACAGAAATCACATCAATGTTCGTACACCTTTAATCATCATTAAAATAGACATAGACGTAGATGACAAGTATATCACGCATACTTCTCTAATCTGCTACAACTGCCGATTTTTTTACCACCAGCCAGTTATAATAATGTTATACTTTGTAGCTAGAAATATCATCGGCAAATCCACTTTTCTACCTATGTTACTTTTTTGTAGACACTTGTCTTCATCCATTATTCATACCTCCATTTTTGATGAATATGAGCGTGCATCTCTCTTGCAATACCATCATCATCCCCTGTTTTTGAGTTTTCATTTCTCTATTTTTAGTTTCATTCTATTTTTGCTTTAGATGACAGATTCAAGCACGCAATGGGAGCAGTAAGGTAGCAAGCTCGTCGTAAATTGTAAACACGTCCACATCAAAATTACATCTCTAGTGTAAAAAATTGTTCTTGTGGTAGGCACAAATCCCCTTCCAAAAGCTGAAGACCTTCGTGTCGTCTTTCATCGGCAAAAGTGGTTTACTATGGTCAGACGATTTGGCACTAAAGCATGTACATAATAATCATTGTCATCATCATTATAATATGGTAAAAATATGAAGTAAATAAATAAATGAGCTTCAACTTTCTACAGCCACGTATCATCAATAGGCCACATAAACTCTAATTATTATTGCACAGCTTTATTGTTTTATGATGTGCCATGCGAACAGCATCAGGTCTGCACTTTCTGCTAGCAGAAAACGTTACTCCTGCAAAAGACAGAAGTAACGTTTGAAGTGGTCATCATCCTATTGTTTGTTAAAAATGCATACCAAAAAGAGAGAAATGGCTTTTGTCAATGAGTTTTTTGTTTTTATGTCTATAGAATTGCTTTAATCCAAATCTCTTGTTGTGACAGTTAGTACTATACCTACGCATGCGGTTGCTGTTTTATCTTGCAGCTTTATAAAATACGCAAAGACAAAAACATATCGATTGGGTACTTGTGCCATAATGACAAAGAAGTTTTTAAATTTTAATCTGGCAACAAAGTGGGCATAAATTTATATTTCCTGCTATTGTCTAATATCCCAAAGTATATATCATCGTCATTTGTCACTAGCAAAGTTCAAAAAGATCGACAAAATTCGGTTTTGAACCTGAAATTTATGTGAAATTTGTTTCACACGGGGTGAGCAAATGTCAGATATTTTTGTTACTTAAAAATGTGTTATTACAAAAAGAAAATTCTCTATATATGTAATACCTTGTCAATGCAACCCAAGTTTTTAAAGATGAAACGCTGAAAATTTAACGAAAGATGAAGAAACACTCAGCAGCGTGTGTATGAAATTTCAGGCTTATCTTAAAGCTATTAACCTGTATTCATAATTTTAGGTATAACTTAGTAGGCCGAGGTAGTGACAGTAATTATTATAAAAGAGATGAAATTACACGAAAATATACACAGCAGCATGTAAATTGCAAATATACACGAATTATACAATGGTTTTAAAAATGCGTCCATATAACCGTGTGTTGTAGTTGTTGTGTGCAAACCCACATTAGATGAATTCAAGACTCGACAAGATAAGATAACCACAAAGAAGACGCCATGCCATGCCACAATTCAATAGGTGGTTTGAGTGAGAAAAATAAGGGTAAGGAAGCGCCGTGGTCGACGCGCTGTAGGTTTGTAACAGAAAAACTGCGTTTCGTACAATATAAGTCAGAATCATGTCGGAGGTGCATTGTATTCTTGTCAGCTATTAACAAAATCCGTTTAAGAAGTGTATGCAAAAATAAGCCCATGAATGAAATCGGGAAGCCGTTTGTAAGATGACTTAACAAGGCAGGTTGATGTTGGGACACTTTTCTGGCACAATACATGATTAAGCACAAAAGTCCTTAGAGTCGTGCTTGCATTCGTGGGACTTCTTGCCAAAATATAGCTTTATCAGAGAGGTAGTGTTGACGTTTAAGCTGGTTTAAGTCTTGTGGACTGCAGAACCGTGATACACAATTGCCAATTGCAATTCAGAGTTTTGGATCCTTCTGTATACGAGAATGGATAAGGATGATATAAGAACAGATTTTGAAAATTCATCCGTCAATAGGCAGAAACTTACATTCAAAGGGTTGATTTAACTTGGAGATGGTTAACCACTACACTGTAGGGTACATCTACAGTTGATGGCTGCGTGGTCAAAGTATCAGAAATTAAATGTTCCTTAAAACTGTCACCGCTGTACGATGTTCTTATATGGTGTACGTAATAGTAAAACCATTTTCGGTTGCGCAAAGGTTTTAACACGTTCGTTTATTCCTCTGATCAGTTGAATGGTTGAAAGGAATGTAAACAACGTGGGTATCTTATCAAACGTGCGATCGTAGGCAGTGAGGTGCGATATGTCTCTTTTATTGGAAGCTCCATCCTCATTTTAACTTTTCTTAGTTTGTTAAAAAGACAGAGATGTGCAATGTGCAATACTATTAAACATGTTAACATCACAAAACAAGCGTAAATTCATGAATTCGACGCAAAATTTAAAATCGAGCCAACAACAGTAAAAACAGGGAGTCGAACAAAGTTAAAAATGAAAAATGGCCTAATACGAAATAAAATTGCATGGGGTATTGTTGATTTGTTTACTTGCAATATTTTTACGGGAACATATTGCAACTTTTAAAACTGTATTTAAGGGCTATTATAAAACGTCGCATCCGTAGGAATTTAAAAAATATTACAGAAAATAAAATCTACTGATTTGGTGTAGTGACAAAGACAAACAGATGCATGATGAAGCTTGAGGCGTATGATCATAACGGTAACATACTAAATAGCACAATAAAAGAATGCCAGCATTTTAATGATTAAATACATCTCTAAAACATGTACTGTCGACTTTTGTATTATCGATGACTAAAAGGTAATTATCAACTCCACAACTTCATTCACATTAATAATGACACCCATTTGCAGGCGTTTCATTTCTATAAATAATGGTTGTTGTTATAATGAGGGTGAAATGATCACAGTTACACAGAGGGTAACAGTTGTGTTAGAGTGAACCATATTTTACATTCCGCTTGTCATCTGTTATCGCCTCAGTCGCTTCACCGCTGTCAACTTGAGTCTAATAAGTATCCCCTCACAGAGAACGGTATGATGTTGCTAATAATTTCTCGTATTTTGTCATCATACCATCCCCACCGCAATCAATGAATATACCGTACTACTATCGGCAATTGTCGTAATAGACAGCACAAGGGATAATTTTTTGTTTGTCAAAGGCATACAATACAAATATTACATGATTAATATTTTTGTTTGTGTGTGTGGTTTAAAGCCCTAATGATGTCTCTTCTCTGTACACTTACACTTACGAAATTTATATCCTCTTAGCATTTTCTTTGTCGCTTCTGAATTAAGCTTTCTACCGTATTTCCAGCCTTGGTTTTATAACCGTTACAGAACCTTAATGACACTAATAATTGACGGTTATAGATTTCACTCAACGATTCCCTGGTATGTTGGCCAATGTAAGATGGTTTGTTTATTGACGAAATAGATTGCAAAACACAAAATAATGCAAAAACATCTTTAAATCATGTTTCTCAGTTTCTCGTGAGAAGAAACAAAATGCAGCTAGAAACTTTAGAACAGTTATTTAAAACCTGTATTAAAATGTCATACCTAAAATAATAAAATTAGATAATAAACCTCCATTGATCTATTTACTACATTTATAACGAAAAACATGAGCAAGCTTGAATTGTTTTTCAAGTTACAACAACTCTTAAATGCAGAAAATTAAGGAAAAGGTAAATATGGCATTATATAAACATCAATATTTGAAAACTATAGTGGCTAAGCAAAAACCAAAGAAATCATAAAATTGCAGAGGAATCGAATCTTGAGAAAATTAGACACGTGAAGGTCTTTAGACTTGAGATGTTTTCATGAAGCTAAATAGTGTTGAGGATTTAGACGTTCAGTATCGAGTATCACCCACTTCGTGCTTCAAAAATACACTATATAAGCGGTTAGCGGTTTTCATGCTTGGTAAATATTTACCTTGGGTTTGGCCGGTTCTTTTTTGCATCCTGCATCAAGGATTTTCTTTGTTACGGAGGATGAATCTTTTGTTTGTGTGTTATTATTTAATTAAACATGTACACATTTAGATACCTGCACAAAGTAGGTAGGTATTCAATTTGGTAGGTAGTATTGTTCAGTTGTGTTCGTACGTTTTACCAACAATAAGCCTTGATAAATACGAAGATAATAAAGCAAATGCAATAGCCTTTTGCTTCAAAATTTTCTGCTAATTTGGCAATATAGTGGTAAACTAGTGATTAGTCTTGTAAGTACGATCTTAAATTAAGTTCGACAATGAAACAATCGTTTACAAGAGCAATTAATTGAACATGCTAACATGTCTATACATTTTACAAGGTCTTATACTTATTTACAAAAGGGAGAACTCAATCACGTGCTTTAAAAGATGCTTTCTACGATTCGATTCATTTAAAAGGTAAATTTGCTAAGTATTTACCGTTTTACTTGTTTGCCCACAGCTAAATATCCGTTAGCTATTTTGAGTACCAAGAAGTTAAAATTTATTTTTTGTAACAATTTAGGCGTCATTTAACACTCAAAAACGTCTTGTTTGTCTGATTTCAGAATAATCGTGGAACATCGTTTTCATTCCTTCCACGAACGATTCAACATTTGTGGCAAAATGCTCCGAAAATAGCCACAGCCGCTTTGTCAACACTGACATTACGCTAATACTTGATAATGTAGGAAATAACGTTAATAAAACCACAAAATATTAATATTTATATTGTATTACGTCTTATAAACCAGACAGGAGGTGTGAGGGTGCTGAGAGCTATGAGTACTCGTAAGATGAAGATGTTTATAGCCGTTTTAACCACAAGTGACAGGCATCTTCATCACTCCTCTTAAAATTTCGCTGCAATGACGAATGCAAAAAAATGCAGAAAAATGCCAAACTGCGATTTGCCGATGTCAATGAGTAAAGAATGATAGAAAAGTAACTTTAGAACTAACTGAGCGCATCAATACACAACCAAAACCATAATGAAAGTTGTCGTTTTACCACATTGCATTGTTGCATATAGACATAGGCTTAATTTTTATTCACTACTTTTAAACAATTAGGTTAGAATTGAAATAACAATAGACTTTTTTGCTCCTGTCTCAAAATATATCTCGATTTGGTAAGGAATTGTCAAGATTTGAGCGTGAAACCCATGTACGTAAAATTTGTGCTGCATACAGATTTCAAATAAAATCTTGCCAGCAGCTACTATACTTCAACGCTGGTTATCTCCTTAAGAATATCAATGTAATAACATTCAAAATTTGTAATCACACTCGATCGAATTTAAAGATAGGGAAAAAAATCAACCAGCTTATTTTAACAAAAGAAGGAAGAAAAAGAAAGCAACCATTATCCTTTTAGTAGCACTTTGTGTGTGCAGATACAAGAAATAGGTAAATTGCATTTCAAGGAACAATTTGCATTTTAAAAATCCTATGTCTATGTTACTAATAGGCATAGACAAATTGTTAAATAGCTCTATACAATGCAAGACGCTGCTTTCATGCCTATAGGGATCAAACAATGTCAATGCTAAACTGCTAAACGCATGCTATGTTACTATTATGCAGAGCGGGAAGAAAAGCCAACAATTAAAGTAAAATGAATTACACACTTGTAACAAGGTCTAAAAGACATCCAGGCCATTTATTCGCCTCAGAGATTTCCCGAATTAACATGGTTTCACGTGTTTACATGTATGTTGTTGGTATTCGTGCCGTGCTAGCGTATTTGGCTTAGATGAACTTTATAAGAGATGAGCATATTTGAAAATTGACAGTCGACACTTGCAATTTTCACCAACTTTTTCATTCTGAAAAGATGTAAGCAAACATGAATATGTATGTATTTTCACGTTTACATTTTGTAAGCAATTGGACATACCTACATGGCGAATGTGTCTTTTGACTAACGTATCATGATGAGCAGTTCCTTTTCTGACAACTTTCAGTTAAGTGCATATGTTGTAGCTTGTGTGTGTGTGTGGGAGGGATAAAAAAATCACCGAATAATTTAGGGAGTACATAGCCGCACAAATTGTTTCCTGAAAGTAAAATTATAATAACGACAGTGCCGATAACTACTAATGATCTTGCAATTTATGTCGGATTTGGTTGACGGCTCACACGTCATGAATGACATATTCAAAAATTATGTCTCATTGTGTACGTACCATCATCAGCTTCATCATCATCATCATGATCATCACATAATTTAAAATATAAGTGGAGGAAAACCCTTCTAATTTTGTCGATTAATGCACCATAACATAGATTTTACAGAATCATTCCATCATTACTTGCACTTTATGACAAAAAATATGTAATCCTTGTTACAATAAAGGTAGCTTTTATAAAAATAAGAAAATGTTTTGATTTTGTGTGAGATTTCATAAGTGTCTATAATATGACATTCCATCATTACTTGCACTTTATGACAAAAAATATGTAATCCTTGTTACAATAAAGGTAGCTTTTATAAAAATAAGAAAATGTTTTGATTTTGTGTGAGATTTCATAATTTCTATAATATGTTACAGGGACGCGATTATGTTTATATTTTAGTTAATTATTATTTTGAATCGTAAGTTAATTTACTAGAAAGAACTTTCAGAGTTGCATGTTTTATGTATTTTGTCCAAATATTTACATTGTTTAAAATGCGGACACACCGATTTTGTTGTTGACATTTTTCATTATCGAACGTAAGATGTGATAAGAAATTGAAATAGTGTATAACTCGAATTCAAATAAGTATTCCTTTGTCCATTTCAGAGTTTTTCGTTAATGTCATTATCGTTGGATAAAAGTTGGCAAAGGTATCCTACGGGATACTTAACATGCTACTATATAAAGCGGACGTTTGAACACGGCATCTTGTTAAAAATTAATTTCCTATTTCAACACGCTGATATTTATCTGTCTTTGTTAAAAGGTTCCCTCTGCCGTAATGGAATTTATCAACAAATCTACACATTTTTCAAAAATCATATCACGATTTACGGCACTTTTTCATCTTTTACAAATATACAAAGTGCATCACGGTCTTCTATTAATAAAGGAGAATACCCTATTCATATAAAAAAACTCATTATTATGTAAAAATGACTTTATATAGCCTTCACCGATTTTTATCAAGACTCATAAAATTCTCATTTGGTTATCACGGCGTGCTAGAACGCTCATATAAACCCCATTATGCACACAATAAGAGATAAGTACATGGTAGTTAACTTTTGCTGCTACCGTTGTAAAATCTGTTAATGGTAATGATGAGCATAATATTTCGCCACCACCTACTTCTCCCCCTCCATTTATTTACAACACTATCTTTGGTCCTAAAAAACTTGAACACTGAACAAGACGTAACACTGCATTGTTGTCAAAAAATTAATGTTACTTCTACATACATATCTCCTCACTACATTTTAAAGACACAATGCGTAATTCGTCCACCCTTACAGATGCACATTTATTATAGTCGTCATCATCTCGTCGAATTTTAGTTTTGTCATTTGATAATAAATCTTCTAGATGCTCCGACTTGACTTACTTATGCAGACGGTACAAAGGCAGTCATGCATGCCTTCTCCATTTGTTCTCTCATGTTACACAAAGGAGTACCTGTCCAAATAAATAATACAGCGATTTGATTTTGATTGTGCAATTTGAGTTTTATACCCCATATAGTATAGCACAATACAGGGAATCCGTCATCTTTATTGTTGTATAATAACCATGTATGGTATAATCACAGCGTAATAAATTACTGTCGTGGCATATCTACCCTATTTATGATTCTATTTTTTCGAGTATGTAATTGTTTGTGTACAAATTAATGCAGGTGATTTAGTAAGTTTGTGTGTATAGATACTTAATTTTCTGCATACTGCCTAAGTAAATAGTTTGGCAGTTGTGGTCCACCCATTATTACAGATGAAGTAATCCGTATCTCTCTGCAAGTCACTTAAGACGTGTTTGTTACGTTTAAAATGTCATTTTTTCCTCGTCGTCGCCCTCATCTTCTGTAACCGCTCTATTATGTGAAAGTGAAAACGAAAGAAAGAGATAATGACATACAATACTAAACATTTTTCGCAAAATCATATTAGGAGCATGAGGATTACCGTTGGAGTACATATTATACAGTTTTCTACAATGTTTTCATGCGATGTTTACGCTAAACGATCGTGTGCTTGTGGGTAAAGTTCGTATAATGAAGGGCCACCAATCGTGCTCAAAAAACAAATGTATGACTTATGTACACTATTATTAGTGAAACGTCACGTTAGGGTGTAAATAGTAAAACAACCACCTACAATCTATTTAAAACATATATATATTCAGGCAAAAGTGTAATGTGTAGGTGGACACTTGAAATGTACCGTTATTTTTTGCATTCACTTTCCAATCTTTCACTAAATTAATCCGTAACAATTATATTTACTGGTTAGTGGTTAGTTTGCGTTTGATGTCAAGATTGTGAATCAATGTGATTCAACCATTACAAAAGGGTACAAGGGATTTTTCCTTTTGTGGGCTTGCATATATTGTTCACATGAAAGACGAACGTTACTGTGTACTTGTAACAGTTGTAAACGAATCACAATATGTACCACAATGACATATTGGTCGTGGCAATTTTCTTTAAACCTTAAGTAGGATTCATCACTCATCGTCACCATCACCGTTATTATGTGTATCCGAATCTATTTTACGAGTTATAAATATGCAAAACGTGTTTAAAAGGATAAAACTGTAAATAAAAACATTATGCGCTACTAACAGTCGTACCGTATAATAATTTTACGGTCTATTGAGAAGAAGGACGTGATTTCTCGTTGAAATTTTAGCTACAACTCAACAAAGTGAATTCTATTAGCAAAATTTATTTTTTTTATATGGCCACCTTTGAATAAATTAAAAGCAAAGAGATTTTTTTCTGGAAAATATCAAATTTACTCAATTATATCAGATTAAAAGTCAACTATAGCATAGCGGATCAATAAATAATAATTGCCATCTTAGTTTTTGTGTTTAATAACATTTGTGCATCAACTGAGAGGCTGTCAAATAATCATTTAAAAAATGGTTTATCTCTATTTTAATAACGTCGCATGTCAAACCACAGAACGTAAATAACAAGTAGTAAGTAATTACTGACAAAACCACTTGACAAAATCATGTTACGTTCATCTACACATTTTGTACCTAATTTGCATCATTGATAATATTAACTTTCAACTATTCAGCTATTATAAATTGGCTTTGAAAAAGTCGATTTTTTAAATCACTGATTCATACATTTTTTTTATTATTGACGCATTATTCACTACAATTGGCAATTCTACTATACTGCAATACTGCACACACTTGGTCACGTTTATAATAGCGCATTGTTCGCACACGATCTTGGAATTTAGAAAATGTTAAACAAAAGATTCATTATTTTATTTTATACGAAAACTATGAAATAAACTGAAGGGATTTGAAACAAAAAACCTTAAAAAATGCCAAACGAGCTGCACTATTATGAAAATTGAACAAAAAATAAAACATTTTAAGCGGCAGACAAAATCAGTTTCGCAATATGCTCCAACAATATTCTGCTTTACTTTTTGAAATTTAAATTTCTTTTAATTTCTTGCACGTCATTTCTAGCTTTTTTGCTGAAAATCCCTAAATATCATCCATTGTTGCCGAGAACTTTATGCATTATGTAAAAGTCAATAACGTTGTGTGTAAAAGGTGTGTGCTTTAGTTTTACTGCACATCGAATTTGTAAAGTTTCCCAAAAAAACACAACAAAAAATTTGCAAGCAAGATTTTATCAATAGTAGAGAAAAGATGTGGACGATAAACAAAAGTACACGCTACGACGACGACGACTTTGTAATAACAATAAACCTTGTTAACACACATACACGATACTCGTGCTAATTTGCATTAAAGCAAATCAATTCTGTGCATCCTGTACAAATTTTAATAAGATGCGCGCCCACCCTCATCATACAGCACATACATACATCCCCTTTGTAATAGGTTGTTGATGATGCCTCTACCCATATTGCGCGTTGTGCCGAGAATGTAGGGAGCTGCACGAAACTAAAGTAGAGAGCAACGGAACATGTCTACGTACAACACGCATTAAAGTAGAATTAATTTTTTCACGTCAAAATATGGCGACAAGGTCATTTGTTTGTTTTCGTACGTATTTTGGGAGCTTGCAACGAGCCCAAAATGAAATTCAAGACTGTTGAACCATTTTCAATAAAACATACCAGTTGAGCAGAAATTTACAACAATTGGATCTTCATGGGAGATTTCATTCCGACTATACAATATGACTAGCTTGAGTGAATAGGTAATTGAATATAGATATTATGGTGTAATACACCAAAATGCATATAAGATAAAAATAGGAGAAAATGTTCTCAGCGCTTATTTTGTCGGAATCGTTGCATATATTGTTGATGATACCATTACAGCAACAAAGAAAGTCTTCCTTTTGTAAATAAAGATAATGAGCTTGATAATAATCGTAATAGTGCACCTAGCACAGCCCCTGGCACTTGCAAGTGTTTCATTTTTTAACTTCATTTTTTCGTGTTCATATTCTGCGCAAACGCTTCTGGTTTTAAATTGTACTTTTGTAACATTCAAAAAGACGATGCAAAATTTACTCACGTGTGAAGTTTACTTGGGATAGATACACTATCCAAACCAAGTACTTTGTTTACTTTTGCTCATTTATCACACTTCGTATAAAGTGAGCATTCTAGAAGATTGAGGCATTGTTCAATGAAATAAAATGAAAAGGGTAATTGGTAGGTGGTTTGAGTTTTGAGTTCACGCCAACAGTGTATTATTTTCTTTTACGAAAAAATCTACTCCACTTTCTTGCTCCTCTCTGCGTATGTGAAAAAATAATCGTAACGCGCTATCATTTACTAGTAAATGCTATTAAAAGTTTATGTAGAGCACAAGGTGAGAGATTGGTTGCGAGGAATAAACTTGGCATCCGTCTCTGGATTTTAATGTTTAGAGCCTTAAATAATAAATAAAGTCATTAACATGCGTATAATGTGGGTAAACAAAGAATGCAACAATGTGCATTCGTCCTACTCGTATTCTGGCTTTTTCTTAGTACTCTCTGTACCCTCTCGCGTTCCACATCAGGCACCCGAAAAATGAAGTAGAAAATAACGGGAGTTTCATTCACCCATGGGGAACAAGTAACACATTTTTTATTATGCGGTAACGATGATTCACGACTTGATGGTGGGATCCATATGTCTGTCTGTATGCAGTGTATATATTTACTGTATAACAGTACAATGCATTTTGTGCATTTTGGTACACAACTTGCATTCTATGCTTGGTTATTCTCTTGCCAAGTGGATTGATAGTTATGATGACGTCCAGATGAATCGTATCAAGAGCACTCACGCTGTATATGCTGTATTATATTTATGACAAATGTTAAATCAATAAAATGGAATATGGAATTACAGGACATATATGAGTTAATTTTCGTAGGGTTATTGTCGGAGACACTGAATTAAACAGATTAAGTGGTTCATTTAGCGCCAAAGAATTTGCTAGAGTCTTAGCCGCTTTTCTGTATTTCATGATTGCATCATTGCATGGTCTATTTAATCTAGTTCGTGTGTGAAATCTCCCCGAAAGGGTAAAAGCCTTCTGGGATTCAATAAAAATTTGTGTATGGTGAAATTACAAATTCACTATGATCTACTTTTACGTTTTAATTAGTCATCACGATAAGACTGTAATAGCTTATGTAACACGAAAAAGGCCTTTTCGCCAAGTATGTAACATATGCAATAAAAATCGAATGATGATGTAATGATAATGGTTGATCTACATTTTCTGTTACAGTACGGTGGCGCCGGATTCCCTCACTTGAGCAGAATATTTCCTCCAATTTCTTCCTCAAGCTCGACGAGCTCATCCACAGATTCTGATATCCAAGTATCCAGCAAGTACCGTTTCCACCGAAAATGGTGTGCCTGTGTTTGCATAGCGGTTGTGTTCGTTGGGCTGGGAGCAGCAGCCGGCATTTATTTTGGATGTAAGGAAACACTGAAAAAATAATTTATGTGATTTGGCATGCTTCATCGTAGCGCAATGTTTTACATATAAATCGATTTAAAGTAAAATTACAACGAACTTTTGTAAATGGGCATGGCGCGTTCCGTAGATTTTGAATATTGTATTATTGAATGCGAAACAATAACTTTTAAGCTTTTGTTCAAACTTTTTTACTTTAAAATCACAGATCAGTTCCTTAGTTTAACCCCGCCAATGGAGCAGCTCTACAGAGGCTCATTCACCGTAAAAAGTGGGGACACGTATATTACAACTTTAGCAAAGGCAGATTCTTCAGAATTTAAGGAGAGATCCGCCAAGTACAAAGGATTAATTGATTCCCTATATTCTCAAAGTTTAGTAAAGAATGCATTTTTAGGATCCGAAATTCTGGCGTTTGACGGGTTAGTTGTAATCTCATGCTATTGTATTCTCCCTTTATACCATCTCTAGCCAAGCGTTAATCCTGCGTGCATTGTTGACAATTACAGCGTTGTCAATGGACCCCTTAGTGTGTTTTTCAACATCCTCGTGGACACTCACAGAATTCGTGTGGACGCTGGGGATCTGTTCATTACTTTGGCAGACACATTGCGAAACACAAATGGAGTGCTAAATGGGAGTATTATTGTTGATCAAGATTCTTTGGAGATTCAAGGTTGTCAAAAAAGTCATAAATCGATCGATATGGGTTGTGTTTTTAACCGCTTTTGTAAACAATGACCGTACAATAATGCTTTCCGTTTCAGAGCGTAGCATGGCCTTCCTGTACTTACCATCAACAGAGCGTAACTATGTTGTAATCGGTGGCACGGACGAAAGCGACAGCTCTTACGAGGATACCCATGATCGAGTCGAATCAAGCACGTCACGAGCAACAAGCATATCTTCCTCGTCCTCCTCATCCACGACTACAACACGGAGAGGAGCCAAGCACGAGGCTACCGCTGCTGGAGAAAAAAGACACGGCGACGGACGTGGCCACCGAGGAGGGGTGCCAACTCAAAAAGCAACATCATTCTCGTCTCCTCCTTCTTCTTCGAATCACTCACCATCCTCGCCAAGAACCAGGAATAACAACCACAATGACTACGATAATAAGAACGGCGACGACCTTGTGGACAGCAGCAGCGAGAACGCTAGTCAAACAAAAGTTGTAAACACGGTGTCTTCCACCACTACCTCAAATGATCAGTGTATCCCAATGAATGTGGATTTTTGCGTCAATATTACGGGAGCGTCAAAACAAACAGTTATGGATGAATTGACACTGTTACAACTCGCCACTGTGGTCGATTCACAGTGTTATCCATTCGCAGCGCACTTTTTATGTTCTTGGGGAATCGCTTGCAAACAGGATGAGTTGGTAGACCATGACGGTAGGCCGTTGGAGCTGTGCAGGGACTACTGTGATGAATTTATGACGAACTGTGGTCACAAACTGAGTAGCGCCATGAAGGACAAAATCACCTGTGGTGGAGAGTGGAAAGGACCCAAGTCATGTATTACGAAACCAGGTTGTGTTGCTGAGTTGTATAACACGGGACAAAAAAAGAGGATTTGTGATGGTGTCATGGATTGCATCGATTTTTCCGATGAGCTGCATTGTTCTTACGTACACCGTCTTTACATTTTATAAAACCCTTAAGTATTTTTTAATGAAAGTAAGCTTAAGGTAAAACATATTTTAATAACGGTTTTTTGTAGTGTCCACCAGGCAATTTTCATTGTGGAGCTGGACGGGAATGCATTCCACCTGAAAAGAAGTGTAAGTCTTTTATGTCACCAGTTAGCCTATAGCAGGAGATCAGTTGTCTCACGTCACCCCGTGATAATTTGTTTAACACTCGAAATTATTTTAGGTGATGGGGTCATTGACTGTCCCAATGGTTCGGATGAAAAAGCGTGTTGTAAGTCAATCGTAACTGCCACCTTTACAATTTGTCATGTGAAAGTTTTCATTTCGCTTGAAATAAAAAAATATATATATGGTGATGTATGCAGTGATCACGTGTGTATATTATAACGTGTTTGAAATTATAAATGACTTAAAAACTCCTACCTTGTGAATTTATATTTTGCATGTTAATGTGATGATGATTTGGAAATTTTATTACATGTGCTTATAATCTTCTTATTTACCAATCTATATAAACCAAATCTAGTGACTCTTGCACCCAGTCAGGAGGCAGCTGGTTACGTTCACCAGTATTTTAACGAGGGTTACCTCTTCGTGCACGATCAGGTACGCTATAAAATTGACGGTATATAGTAACAGTCTTGTATCTAATTGTGTTACTGCCTATGTATATATTTGACACATCAACATGCCATAATGTGCTTACCACAAGCATGCCAGTAGTCAATTAAAATGATGGAATTTTAGCATACATTTTGTTCTCAACGGGGGCCTAATTGAAACCAGCCCCGTAACGATTACTTCATAATTGTAGAAATAAAACTCGAACGTTACTAGTACGAGTCTCTCTAAAAACGCGTGCGTTTTCTTAAGAACTCACGCAGGTGCGTAATACAATTCATAAATGACTGACATTTCAATTGCTGTGCTCCACGCCTTTCAGGGCCGTTTGGGAAAATTATGTGTGGAGAGAAATGAATCATCATCGAATTCGTTATGGGAGCCTGAGTCCCAACTTTTACTAGATAACATTGGCTCCTCAGCCTGTGAACTTTTGGGATTCCGCAAAGTCGCTTTTGTGCGTATTCAACCAGACACTGAGGCACCGCCTGACTCTAGTGAAAAGGGAGGCGATGGAAGTTATGTACGTATACAAGAACCAGGTTCATCATCAGAAGTTACTTTTAGTGCAGGACCGTGTCCTACGCGTAAGGTGCTCTATGTGGGTTGTAACCATTTGGGTAAGGCATTGTAATAAAAGACACTTCCTTGTTTCACTGTGCGAATCGTACAAAATCTCTTCTGTAATACCTCACTGTGTTCACTTTGGTTTTTTTCGGTTCAAGAATGTGGTCAAAGACCGTCTCACCAACGTGTCAGCAAAGGATGGGCATACCACGGCGATGTAAAAAATAACAATTTTAGTAACGTAGCCTTAAATAAACGTTATTAACATAAGTCGTATACAATAATGTATTTTTATTTCCTTTAAGTGGCCCTGGCACGCAGCTTTGCTAAAAGATGGACAGCATGTTTGTGACGCCACTTTAGTGACATCTCAGTGGTTACTGACTTCAGATCAGTGTTTTACGGGACAACAAAAGGCCCGCTGGACAGTGCATTTTGGACGTGTTCGAATGTATACGACCTCGCCGTGGCAGCAGGAAAGACGAGTTGTAGGAATGGTCAAATCTCCACTGGGAGATAATCTGGTTCTGATAAAAATGGCGTCCCCTGTTATCTTCTCTGATTTTGCAAGACACATTTGTCTCCCAGATGAGCCAGAGGGGAGAACAGGGATTACTTTGCCGTCATGGGATAAGGCTAATGCAAAATGTGTCCGGCTTGGGTGGAGTAAAGGAGGTACCATTGTAAATACATTTTATATTCAAAGCAAACTTTACAAATTAAAAGATTTATTTTTAATAATAAACTTTTTTTTAGATGAACTGGTGGAAACAGCAATGCATCAACTTAGTCCAGACTCCTGCCAAGTCTCCTTACCAAATTCGTCGCAGAATGAGTCCAAAGTATCTCCACTCTGTTTTGAAAACGACCCTCCCGGAAAAGATTGCCTGAAAGAAGTGAAAGTTTTACCGGGGGGTCCTTTATTTTGCCAAAATGACGACACGAAAGAATGGGCGTTGGCCGGTATATCTACGAGTTCCTCCAGGCCAAAATGTGGAATTGAAAAATTTAAAGTATCTTCCATAGCCAGTAGTACGGAATGGATTTTAAAGACCATTGAAGCCCTTTCAAATACGACGTAATAACTATTGTTATCCATTGCAAATAAACGCGTTATAATTATCAGTTACAAAAATATAATTATCGTCTTTATGCAACTATCGAGGGGTTTGTTTAAAAAATGATGCACAAGTAAAAATGTGGTCATTCTCTCAAAACATTGTATTCGTTTTGTTACCTATACTATACCAATTAGCCGTAAATATATATATTCTTACAATTAGTGTAATAATGCCTAATTTGCTATATTTTTAACGCCAGTTTTACATTTGGGGTAATGTGAGGAGTAAAGTGAAAAACGAAGAGGTGTATTTTGTTACCATTTTGTAGTTACTTATTACCTATAATATATGTAATTTAATAAGTTGAGTACTTGGTGACATGCACTCACTCCCAGATTTTGAAATGACTGATGACGAGTACGTATTAACGGTATAAATGTGTGTAAATGTCGAAAATGACTCTGTAAATTGAAGCTGTCACTGGGAATACAAGTTTGCTTGAAGAGTAGATGATCGACAACCGACTTCCTTAGAATTGTACAAGTGATTAAATGTAGTTGAGTATATGAATGTGTATACTAACAATAAGGTATGCAACTTGAAATATTTAGAATGTCTACGTAAAATCAGAATATTTACTGCTCTGTTGATGTAATGCCGTATAACTTCAAAAGCCAAATCAAGAAAATAATGCAATGTATTTGTTGAAGCTGACAGATTATAAATAACTAACAAGTAAGCAAGGAACTATTTCTGTACATATAGTTTGTGTTAAGAAAAATCTAAAGATTTATGCAGGTACATAGTTGTAAATTGTTGATTTGCATAGAATACGTATTGGTAGTATGTATAATAGAGAAGGTAAAGTTTATAGTATGATGTAAAATATTCCAAATTCCTACTGCTGATAATGAAGCAATAAAGCCTAACGACTGATTCTGATCAAATGTAACACAATAAGATATTTGTGCGTTCACTTTGCCCCGAATGAGAATGACATGAACTATTTGCCTTTCTCCAAGGAAGCCTCCGGTTTATCTGAAATCATGGACAGAAATCAGTGAATCCTTTTGTATGTAAATATGTTTGATACATTTAACTCAAATTTAGACGCTTATTGAGGTAAATAAATCGAGTTTCTTGAGGTTTGGCATTTGTTAATAACACATGATTTTCAGTAAATTCAATCGTTCACGACTTAATGCATTGTATTTTCGGTTCGACTGCGTATCATCAAAATCAAACCAAATAGTTGCTTCAGTACCATTATTTCTGTACAACATATTTTATAGTTTATATCTTGAAGCGGACATCCCGACAAATTCACAAAAAGTTATGATTGATTTTTTATTTATTTGAAATACTTCATATAATTTTTTTTGAAAGAAAAAATGTTGAATTACAATACAAGTAAGCAATTCTTCTCAGGCAAAATGTCCAAAATTAAACGTCATCGTGGCCACAGTATTTTTCCCGTTTTTGATACCATTTCATAATTTTACTCACTTGATGTGAAGCTCAGAAGTCGGTTTTCAGGATGTTGTCATTTCTGTCAGACAGTTTAGGCGTGGGTGGCCAGCGAATATATAAGGGCACTCTAAGGGAATTGCGTCATTAAATACACTAATTGAACAAATAGTATGACTGTTAATAAACACTTATTCAAAGGCAAAGTCTGAATAATGCAGTGAAAAGACTTGTCCGTACACCAAAAAAAACTTTCTTTAGTTTACGGGAATTGCACGTACGTATTTTCCGTTCGACACAAATCATCAGTCATGATCTCTAAGCTTTTCAAATTAATACAGACCCTTTTGAATTTTTTATAACAAGAAGAGACTTAAACAGTCTATATGTACGTAATGAAAACTGGACCACACCAAATTTGTCTGGAGCAGACATATGAATCTAAATAACTTAAAGCTACCCTTTACTAAATATAGCATGGCATTTCGTCAACAAAGATTTAAAAAAAAACCTAACCTGACAAATGAAAACTAAATTTTGTGTAAAAGACACGTTTGCTCGTCTCCACTCTGAGATGGCTCATTACAGTGTTTTGCTGTCCGCGGTGTCCGGTATCTTTCCCCAAATCACAGCATTTAATCATCACAGACAAAAACATAATGAATAATAACAACAGCAACAATAAAAGGACAAGAGATGAAATGCGCTCAGACCTAGATAAAGTTGTTTCTCTCTCCTCTCCCCTTTCAGTTTCCAGTTAAGGGTTCCTTTCATACTGTCAAAAGTATTGTACCAACGTAATTCAGCAGAAAAAGCGAGCAAGCATTCACAAACTCTCTGTTTTTCACAGCAAAGACTGCTGATGATCTGATGATGACGTCTGGGAGACCATGAAATCGAGAGTCCTTTGATAATTTCACCAGATCCTTTTTGTACACTTGTCTCCTCTCCTCATTCAACCCTTTTTCCCTTGTCTCTTTCCTTGCGTGCATAGTAATTTCTCTAGGTATATAATATGTACCCTAAACTCACTGCCTGTTTGCTTTCCAACACAGATTCTATGAAAAGCAAATCAGAACAAAAAAATCTTCTACTTAAACTAGATTTTGTGTGTTTCTCTCTCTCTCTCTCTCTCTCTCTCTCTCTCTCTTTTTTAGACTACTCGTTCCACATCTTTCTCCTACAACCAATGAACTTTTTGTATAAACGCCTGATTCTAAATCTGCGTTTTCAGGAGTTTGCCTTTTAGTTTCTCCACAGCAAGTAGCAACATTCTCTGCGCGTACTTTTATGTGCACACAAAACTCTGTACAAACTTTGATGATGATAATACTGTCGTCCTACTCCATTCCTTTTTACCAAAAAAACTCCCACTCTCTCTCCTCTCTCTCTCCCTCTCAGCCGCGCTGTGTGTTCCAATTCACATTCAACTAACCAGAAAATTGGATAATTGCTTCTGTGTGACACTAATATTTAAACATCAGTTTAGTTCGCCTCTTTTGATCCTCTTTTTACTCATTCTCTCATGAGAAACTCTCTCTGGCTATGCTTGACTGTTCCTTTTAAAGCAAAAATAATTCCTCCTCTCCATTTCTCCAATTCGGTCTCTTTCTCTCTCGTCTTGCTTGCTCTTTAAACGCTACTAACTTTTAGTTTATTTTCACTTTCTCTTTGAAAACTAACTCGTTTGTACTGTAAATTGTCGCGAATCCCTTCAATGTCGACGAGCTCTTTTTGCGCAATTGAATGGACTTTTTCTTGGAAGAGTAGTTGTGCGTTCCTAAAACTTCTGTTTAATTGTAAACAAAAGTACGCTGCATACATACATAGGTACGTATACCACCATACCTATTTACACTGATTATTTCTGTACTCCATTAAGCAAACAAACTGCTACATGGTTCGTTAGTGGTAGTATTGTGGCATCCCTTGATTCAACAATCGCCTGCTTTTAATCTATATATTTTTTTTAAATTGATAACAGTTTATACAGCACATAATGTTCCTTTTTGTCCTTTTTCCCTTTTGAATTAATGCGCTTGTTTGCAGAGTAATAAATAACGCAAATTCACGACATTTCAGACTACATTTTGGTGATGTGAAAACCTGTTTTGTCAATTTTTCTGAAGTAAAAAGCCATAAAATGTTTCGTTTATTTTCATAAGTACTGCCTCAAAATTAATTACTCTCTTATAATAACCCCAGTCCGAAAAATCATCATAACTGTCTTCAGTGGCGACCTACCCTTCATTTGTGGTTTATATGTCGTATTTTTCAACAACGATCAAATACGAAAACGACGTGTTTTAATTGATGCTACTGGTTTGTTGCCTGTCTAATGATAGTGTACAACTCACGGGAGCAATTATTTTTTTGGGAAAATGAACGAGAGAGGAAAGCTAACATGAAATATGATATTACATGAACAAGCACGACCAAGACGACTTCATGACTCTCATATTATCCTCGTGTAATGAGCATCAACATATATACACCTCTCGTCTAATAAAGGACTGCACGGACTGCTCTACTAATAAAATAAAATGCATTCCATGTGAAATGGCCTGTATTGCAATCAATATCAATAACAATTCTTGTTAGTCTAACATTTCAGACGCAGAATCAATTGTAACAGCAGCTTTCATTGTTTTTGGCAGTAGCAGAAGAAGTAGCAAGTACAGCCCCTCTCGTCCCTCTCTCCATTTACTGGGGTGTCCTGTCCTCTTCCTTGTGGGCAGGCATGTATCAATAATGTTTCGTTTGTCCAATTTTAAAATGAGCGTTGCGTGAATCTTTATGGTTTAAAATTTGCATTTTTGATTTCAAACTTGCAAAGGTACTTAAGAAGACAGAAAAATGACGTGCCCTCGGCAATAATTTATATTTATTTTTCTTACGTGAAGTTATTCTCCTTCAAAACGCTCCTGTTATCAACATTCGAGGGGCGCGGATAATGCACTTTATTTAGTGCATACTTCAAACAACCCATTGATATCCACTACTATTATGATGTATCATTTTATTAACGAGAAGACGATGAAATTATAGCAAGTACATTTTACCATCACGCCGTGTTATAAACAAGAAATGTAAACAAACGAAAATGACAAATACCCCAAAAGGTTGCTGCCAAGATTGGGATAATGTCAGACCAGCCAGGTTCCTTACGGTGCCTTGTTTTTTATTTGACCATACAAACTAACAATTAATGTGTACAAATATATTATATACCCTCGAAATTGGCAGGTGGATGGCAATCTCAACAAACTCGCATGCATAATAATCGCTGGTAATCCAGCTCGCGCTCATAAAGACATACGCTGTTGTTCTTGAGCCAAGCACTCCGAACCGAAAACTCAAGCGGCACAATAATTTATTTCTACTCCAACTTTTTATGTTGCGAACGAGGACACGTAAAATCTTAATAAAATTAATTGTGCAGCAGGGAAGGCAGTTTGGAACCCCCACAGATAAAAACACAAACATATTTTTGATGATGCAATAACTGTTGCTGCGATTGCCTGTTGTGGCTCATTAATGTACACTTATACGATCACACGTAGTATAATCTTATTAACCTGGGGTTTTCTCATCTGCCACGAAGAATTTTTTTTCAATGGAAATAGACAATACAAAGTAACAACCCCCTTTTCATTATCTGCATATGGTACATTCATACAGAGACAGAAGACTTGTAAAGCACAGTTTTACCTCCCTCCGTGTTCTGAGCTACCTTGAGGCTTGACTTCAGCCTCACCTGACGTTTAGATGAGAAAACCTGTAATTAGCATAATACACGGCCTTTAACACCTTGCCATATTATTGATTAATAATTTTTTATACTTATACATATACAGAGAGCGGGTAGAGTGTAGACACAAGCAAGCTAAGCGTAAAAAGTTATAGAAATTAAAGATGATTTTCCTTCCTACGGCCTTTCCATATTTTTGGCTCAGCGCTTCTGAATCAGCTACTGATTTTGTCTCGTTTTGTACCTGGCAGCTATGGACTTTGGTTTCGTATGTGTTATACCTTGGTTTTGGCCTGCCTCTTATTAATTGAGGCTGTGCTCACTAACACGTAATCGAGATTTCAACTTTCAACCCCTGCTGCTGAGCACTTGCTACTGGAACCGTGCAGCAACAACGGCAGAAGCGCATATTCAACACTGCAAGGGATGATGTACACTTCTTGCGTATTGATGGTAAATTGGGGAACATCATCACAGCGCCGAGTGCTCTGTGAGTACAATGCAGCATCCTGGCAGCCACACACACAGCAATGTTTAACGCATTAACATAAATCTTATCTTGTGTGTGTGCATATTAATATTTACTGTACAGCTACAGCTACCAACTATCATTGCTGCTATGTCAGGTTTTCTCCGAACTGACACCGTTTCACTTATAAACCAAATGGAGAGTCAATAAAATTAACCTTTTCAGAGCTTCAAGCCATCTCACAGTAGTAGCACCATAACACAAAGTAATTTACGAATTTAACTCTACATTGAAGGTAATATTATACTCAACAGATGAAGACTTATTACGACGAGAAAAGTTGCGGCTCTCAAACTTATTTTTTTATATTACAAAAATGACTGTCAGAGACTTTTTTTTATGAATTATGATATCAGAAATGCAAGCGTGACAAGCCAAAGTGCTTTAGCTTAGAAAAAATATGTGTATCGAGACAAATGTGCATATTTTCTTTCATGTGATCGTTTACAACAATAAACAATAATTATTTTATACTTCATATAGCTACTTCATAGCTATATGCCAGAGAAGACCAGATTAAAACAAAGCTGCCTTGTATAACAAACGAACACAACGAATGAAATATATACCTTCAAGTTGGGAACAAATCCAAAATAAAAACTCAATCTCTTTTATATGTGCTCTCTCTCACTCTGTCTTTCTTGTGCTTGCAAATAGGGAGATGGGTTGGATTGTGATATTAATTTATAATATTAATAACAACGAGAGCAATGATTATCTAATAACTCTTCGATGCCTGATGCGTTTTGATACCTTATAATTAGCATGTTGTTAGACGGATCAATGAAGAAAATGAATTCTTATCGTTTACTTCATAAAGCTGCTGCTGTATGGGCTACCTATGTACAATATACAAACAACAGCACAGAAAATCCTGTCCCGTTGATATACTCGTATGTTTTTTATAATATAAAGTAAGATCATCTTAGGAAGGTATGAGGAGCATTGAGTATCTGTGTATGCATGTTTTCATATTCCAAACAGAGCATATATTGAGTATTATCTTATAATTAATTATTGTGATAATTTTGCTTCAGGTAGCGTGATACATTCTTGTTTTGCCCCTTGATACTGTAATACATTTTACCATCGCATTTTTTTAATTTTTCTCCTGTCACCAGTGAAAAACAGACACACACTGTTGTGGTGGTGAGTTAAGCATGGGCAAGAAGGGTTTGCAGTAATATGTAGAGGGAATGAACCATTTTGACATCAATTTTCATGTCAATATTATTATTTTTCAGAATTATCATGTAATTTCCATGTTCTTAGCAGTTCACTCATACTCTTATTTTGCTGTGTGGTCCAGTTTGAAACGATTATAAAATGGACAACACAAATGGTCTTGTAAGTGAACTTACTACGGACATCATCGTCGTCATCATCGCAGTCACGAATAATCTAACGGATTCTGGTTGTATACGCTCGCTCATCCTATACGGAACACACAAATACGAAGAGAAGCTAGTTGGCAATGGAATAAATAACGTATTAAACACCACACTAATAGCTGACGATCTTATCAGGCAGCCCTTACCCTGCACATTTGAAGAATTTTGTGTTAGACCAGCTAAAGTTTCATACTCTGCCATCGCAATACCGAAAAAACATTAAAGGGTAAACAGATATCCTGGCATTGTTTTTGACCACTTTACACATCGCCATTGTGAATCAACTCTGTCTAGTTGAATAAAAAATCAAAACAAGATTACGAAAGAGGATGTCCTCTGTTTATCTCACTTTTATTTCTCTTTGATGTGTGTGTTTATGCGTGTAATTCACTTGTTTACTGTAATGATCCTTATAAAGATTACAAATATGCTCTCTGCACATTTACTTGTTTGGACATGTAGTGATCTCGGAGTCTTCGAATTGTGAAAACCCAATATTGTATTGTTGATACGGAGGAACTCATAAGAGGAGTAATTCATACATAAAACAAGTGTTCCTAGTGAAATTTGTAAGGATTTCAACGCAGACGAGGACGGGCGGGTAAC
>JAHZNE010003400.1:0-21103 GCA_027744055.1 Callyntrura sp. NNG-2020
ACTCTGTTGAATAAATAGGTACTATACATGGCATGTTGAGTTAAATGCAGTACAATTGAACCATATTGAAATTTGAGGGATTTGGATGTTGATCTGTGATCAATTGTCATAGTCCTTTATTTTATATTTGTTGGAAAAGTGTAGTGGAAAAAATTACAGCTACAGGATATGGCGGCATTACTGAAACAAAGCCATGTTGTTGCTGCATGTTATCCCTATAAACAGGCTTTTTCTTATTTAATTCCACAGAACGTTATGTTTTTACATTACTAAATATCCGGTATCGATCACGAGCACACATGTTATATACGATTCGTGATATTTATTCCCGAAGAAATAGAAACACAACCAAACAAAACGCCCCAAAGAGCTGAAAGCGCATGCATTATTCCACCAGTTCCATTATAATATATCATACAAAGATTACAGATTTTGTAAAACATAAATTGTCTCCAGCAGGACACATGCACGCCCAATATGCCTTTTATCTTTTAAAAATAGCAAACGGGCACAACGTACACAGATTGTTGATACAATGACCAGGTCAATTAGTTTAACATAAGTAATGTCCTTCTTAGTAAATTTTCTTTTAAAAAATACGTGTATTATTCTTTGCAGTCACTGTGTATAAAGACCAATGTAACAAATGTATACGAAGATGTGAATTATGAATGAATGAACTGCGAAAATATCAACGAACTATGTATACATACAACAGTAAACAAAACAAGCAAGGAGTAAGTGGTAAGGAAGCATGTAAGTATCCCATAATATGCCTATGCCTTGACCTGTCAGAAACAATTTTATGTCTTGGCTCTCCTTCCACCTACATTCCATTCCGAAAGTATTTTTACGGAGCTCTATTTTCCCTCAATGACAAATGCATTCATATACCGACTTACGTAACGTATATAAACATTTTTGTACATCAAACACACAAGTAAGAAAAGCCATTCCCAATTAAAAGATCTTACATATTGCTGTATGCTGCTGGCTAATTTATCACGCAGAGCCAAAAAATAAAGCAACTTTATCTTGAAGCAAGCCCGAATCTGTTATTTACAAAAAAGATAAATTAATTGACCAAAATAAAACGTTTCCCCTGAAACGTGTACAAATGTATATCTGTTGTGGCACATCATCTTTCATTTTTCTCTCAGGCGTACTTACTCCCTATTCTCCTCCATCCGCAGCAATTTCGCCATTATCAGAGAAGCGCAGTAACAGCGTGCATAACAGTACAATTTACTTCTCTCTGGCTACAATGGTATTGCATAACGAAAATCCTACAAAAACGTTCTCTGTCACGGGAGCACTAGAGAAGTAAGGTAAAATCAATATTTTCTGTACATAAAGATGGAAACTATTCTAACAAAGATCTCCTTCTTCCTCTCTTATTCTTTGCTCTCTTTTTCGTCCCAACATTGTGTTTGTACACTCCACTGACTAGAGAGGTGGTATGTATGTGTGCTCTACTAAAAAAATCCGACTATACAGTGCTACATGTATTATAGGAAGGTCCATTTCATTTCGAGATTTTGGATACCCCAAAAAACACATTCTTTTCTATTTAAGTGGTGAACACGTACAGTGGCGGAAGAAAGTTAAGTTTCCATCTACATAGTCGCAAAGGGAAGTCTTGCGTCGCTTCCTTTTCCAACAACTTTTCTTTTAGCTTCTTCGGCTCCCTTTCAGTTTTTTTTCGCAGATGAAGTTCGTGGGTCTCGTGCACGACTGTCTCTAACTTCCACCACCACTTGAGTTTGTTACTACTGCTAGCTAGTTGTTTGTCGTTGTATTCCTGCTATGCTGATGATCTGCGATTTTCCTTCGTGTAATGGAACGTCCTACACGTACAAAAATGAAAGGAGAGAAGTATTCATGTTCTAGCATTGCCATACTTTGGGAAAAGTAATCCCGTCAAAGGCACAAAAGAGAAAGCCCGCCTGAAATGGTGATTTTCTGCAAACAAACAACGACCAACGACACAGCCAGGACCTACATTAAGACGGCCTCTACAAAGCTGGCTGTAAGTGAGCAGGGAATAGTGGGTTTCCATGCAATTTACCGAGAAAGAAACTCAGAAAAACTCGCACACTCCTGCTGCTGTGTATTAATTTTCCGCTGTTTTTCCAAGAAAACTACTACCCACTACTGGATCAAATAGTACATGCAGCACAATCATGCAGAATGTAGAGGGTACGAATACGCAAGCATATTATTACATGGTCGTGGTAGTTCAAAGAATATATCCTGGAGTGCTTTCCCTCGGTTCATGTTCTGAGGGCATTATGCATAAATATATTTGGTTTTACGACTATGGCGTTACCTAAAAAGTCAGTATCATAGCTATAGCAATGTCCAATAGTTAGTGCATCAGGCGGCGTGTCGACTAGTATGAGTTACTCTGAAAGTCATATAGTTTTTATACACCGCGTATATAGTTTATCAACGCCAGCCTTGAGTTGTGCTACATTCGGCGTTTCTTGATAGCAATTTTGAAGCTGTACTGACTCGACTGGAAGAGAAATCGAGGTTTACATTTGCCCTGTTTTGCACTGTATCACGGTTCCTGTCTTTCACATTAGCTACAACGCTCACGAAACTTTGCAGGAGTTCCAAATGTTTGATGAGTTTCCTTGTTAACCCAGTTTTTTCCCGTTTCTACATCTGGGATTCGGACTCACTAAACAGGCAAATAGGTATATTTTTATTTACAATATTTTAGTAAAATATTTTCGGTGTTGTACCTTGCTCGTGTATGTCAATACTTGAAAAGCAGTCTGTCATTGTTACTGTCAGAGAAGTGAAAAGAGGAAAAACTTTTCTCTTTTCAGCAAGCAATTTGTTTAGGGTGTAACTGCTTTTTGGGTAAACTTTTTTTCTTTATATTCATTCCCATCCTATTGTGATTCTGGTACATAACTAAATTACATTGATTAAATACGTATTGGAGTAAGCTGCCAGTTGCCGAACGAATTACTGCACTGTTGTGAGTGAATGATAACATGCAAAGAAGGTATCGCTATCGCTTCTTGGTTGTTGGAAGTTTACTTGCTTGGCTATAAGCTTTTTAAATTAGAAAGTAGATAAATTGCAATTTGCTACCAAATATAGTGATGACAGAAAGGGAAAATTCACACATGAACTATTTCACAAGGCAGTAGCTGCACGAATAAATAGAGAGGTAGTAAGTAGTAGCTTGTAGCGTATGCTGAATGCATTGTCGAATTTTGCTGTCGAGCACGGCGCTATGCTATGTTAAAAATAACAGCTATTGTGATAAAATTCTACAAGCGCAGCAGCGGTATTTATTGTGAAGTATCCACTGATCATCACATCATCGTCATTGTCAGTTGGTTACAGTAGGTAGTCTCTTTTTCTTCCATTTCCTCTACGCAGAACACATTTTGATTCCCAAAAAGCATGAACTTTCGCCATTATATAAGTAGTAAATGATAACGATAATGATCAATGTAGACATCATTTTACCATCTTTCTTTTTTCTCTCCTGAAAAAGTAGCACAAAGGAGGAACGTTGTATTTTTGAGTAGCAGCAACCTAGACTAGTAAAGCATCATCATTAACGTCACACCAACCCGGTGTCATAAAAATAAATGATCTGTGTTCTCTTATACTTGAGTCAATTCAATTGTTCTATCGAACTGGATCTAGTCTACCGCCAACCGCTGTTGATATTTACTGTTTCGTGTAGTATCTACCTTTTATATTCATTTTTATGACGATTTGTTTTTTGCGTTATATAACAATACTGTTGCAGATGCCAAAAATGCTACCTAACGTAAAGATGTGTTCATCGATTTTCTCATGGTAAACCTTTTATAAATCTATACATCTTCAACGACATTATACTACTAAGCTAAGCTCTGAGTCTAGTAGACTCAGTCCGTCTTTGTGTGCGTTAGACTCGCTGCAGCTTGCCAAAGTCGATTTATTACAGTTCACACCGATATATTTTTATAGCTTACATGTATAACGTGCACGGCACAATATGTACAACCCGAAATCTACGACGTAAAGTGAAATTCTATTCATTAAACAGGTCTTAATAGATAATTACAAAAAAACTCTGGTTAATTAGGCAGTCTACAGTACGTACAAAATTTAAGTAATGTTAATGCTGCAAAATGCCGGTTGCATCACTCACCACGAGCAAGGAAAGGCAGACCAATTTAATAAAAACAGAAACGTCGACTTTTAGAATTTTATTCGGGTGTCAAGGCAACATGTTCATAGTTATCATCATTACCATCTTGGCACTGCTGATATTTTTACAGTAATTTTATTTCTCTCAGAAAAATATAAACTTTTACAGGGATTTCTATGGTGGAATAAACTTTAGCTGTAGTACAAGGTACATTTGTGGGTAGGTATGGAGAGTTTATGATTAATACTGAAACGTAACATGTAATTTCACGCTTACGAATCCAAGCTCCTGCAACATTCTCTCAGAGAGCATACATACTGTATCCTACAACAGCTCATGATCTACAATAAAGTTTTAAACTTTCGCTTGTTTACCCATTTTGAACATTAACATGAATGAATACTGTGGAGAAACGGAAGAGATACTTACTGCCATTTGCAAAACTCAAAATAACTTTTACACCTTCCATCGAATTGTCAAGTGTCAACTCGTGCATCTTGCAATGCGTGATGACAAGCAGTTATATATACACGTTATAAACGTTACAATATATAGACATAGATGAAGGCAAAATTACAGTAACCCCTGCCAGTACGTCCAAAACACTTAGAATGGAAATGGTTTTCCTTTCGATTCTTTCACACTTTCTTATAATGGAACATTTGTAGACAGAAGCATGCAGCAGTAGCAGTATTATAATGCGTTCTGCTAATGGCCCGTCGCAAATCACCTTCTTAAGAGCGCAACTTACCGCATAGATTTAATTAGTTATTCGGCGGACATTTTACCAACGAGATGAACGGGAAACACAGAGTTCCACTCTTGGGTAATCTCATAAATAAGCGTGAAAATTTCACGTAACTACACATACAATGCATATAATACCTATCAAAGTTATTCATTAACTTGTGCATGCCTGATGAGGATGAGACTGTAAGTTGTACTGTAGTTTGCACTTTTGCAAGTATATGCCATACCTACGTATAAGGTGTCTCTGGAAAAGCTTAATTATTCTTGTCTGTATTGTAGACATTTTCATTGGGGATACTGGATACTGTTTATATATAAAATATAAGTGTGCATATCTCGCTATATTTGTATAATTAATATAATAATAACGAATACTCAGATTTTATAACAAGAATATATTGTAACAGCATATATATTAGTGAAATGATATTTCCTTCCGGTAATGTTTGCGTTTGCCCCAATAGCTATAAACGTATACGTATATGTAAATATGATGATGTTGCCGAGTCAAGAATAGTCGTGTGATGAACTTTCATGTTACTTGCTACTTTCCGTTATACTATTTTACCTTTTCTATCCATTTGTTGTTTCGGTAGATTGTTCTACTGTTAATGGTAAAATTGGTAAAATATTTTGGTTAGCTTCTGCCTGTTAGACCTGCTGCTAATGCTATTTCTACCACTGCATTTGTGCCTCTTGACTATACAACATATACCATCGCCACCACCACAACAACAGTTACAAGGTTTACTACAAACTAACACGCACACGGTCAAACACAAGCCAATTGAATTGCATTTTGGTAGGATTGTGATTGTAAGGAAATGGAATGAAGTATTATCTCACTCAGGCAGCGTATAGGGATCGTGGATGTTCGTTGTCAAGCTGCGTGTGTATCATTACATGCATCTTTCCTACTATATATACTCCTTAAATGGAGAAGTGGGGGAAAATAAAATTTACCATTCAGCCAAAACCCTATAGTTGGCTGCAATTATATAATAACGACCACGAACGAATGCGACAAACACTCAACCACCACTACCACTACCAGAGAGCAGAGAATAGGGAGAGCGAGAGATGTTTTTGATGCATGTGATCAGCCTTCCACCTTAAAACAACAGACACGAAATTCATGAAACAAAAATATGTTGCCATAAAAGAAATAAAATAAAGAACCTAACGCGTATTTATGGTTGTTGGTTGGGTTTTTGAATGCTAAAAAGTTAATGTTTATTTGGATGTTATTATAATGCAGCTTTTGCTGTGGTGTAGTACTGATGTGATGTGGGTTTGTACAGTTTAAAAAAGAGGGAAGTGCGCGTCTTCGAACAGACATGAAAATGTACCAGGAATACAAGATCGTACGACACACACAGTTTCTATGTAGGTAAATTAACATGAATTTACTTATTAATGCTGAACGCACGCCGAGAGCAACAAAAAGTAGGGTGTGCGGGGGAGAATAATTTTTTACATAAAACCAAACCACACGTAGCCATATAATACATTTAATGGCATACACAACTAACCGTTGGGCGAATAGGCACAGATTGCTGTTACATAATATTTCAGAGAGAAGCATTATTATTGCCATAGTTGCCTTATGTTTGATGAGTTCTCTCTGGAACTTAGATGATCCTCTCTGTATGTCCTATGACTTCTTGATGATGCCACGTTGCGTTGTTAGCTTTGTGGGTGTGTCAGGCAAATCTTAGAAGAAGCTCATAGCCCATTATAATCACTTTATATTATGCAGATGTTTGATAATCGTGACATGAGATCATAGCCAAGAACGTAGTCATACATTTATATTGAATTGGGCTGTTGTGTCAGCGTTAGGTATTTATTACACTGTATATCTACTTATCTGAAATGTAAGAGTAATGAAGTCATTCCAATTGGCAATGGCTACCACTGCATTACCACTATATTACTGACTACTGAATAGGGACAGGAGGAAGGGGAAGCAAGGAGCAATGTTCGAAAACAAAACTTTTCAAAAATCGATACGGATCATAATTTAATTTTTTAATTTTTACAAATACTTGTTGTAAACCAATCAAAAGTATATCAATATAATATATCTTATCGAAATGTGTTTAAAATATTTTTAACAGTCGAACTGACTGCAGTACAATTAAAAACCTTCTTTAATAACAGACAATGTTGACATTTTCCTAATACATCGCCATTGGCAAACTACCTAGTTATAAATGCAATCAACCGCCACGGTTCTACTACTCATTCATATTTCTTTTATCCTATTCTTGTTTGTTTGCTCCACAACTTATCAGCGTCCGAGGTCATTCACGAACAAACACAGTAAGGTCGCTTCGCTTTTCATTTCATTTAGAATGAAAGAAAAAGGTTAGGAGCATTGCAGTATATGCTTGTATGTATGTAAAATACATTGCTTTCTTTCGTTGTTCCACTTCACCCCAAATCATTTCACATCAATACATTAGTTCTTTCGTTTAGTATAATTTGTATTGGAATTGTGTTTCACAGGACTTTGTTCGAAATTTTGATTTTCAAAGTTGTACAACGTTTATTTTCTATATCGATGCATTTTTTAAATATGTGGTAGCATGTAATTCTGTTTAACGTACTGCAGTTTTGCAAAAGCCATATTCATAACTCATATTATACGCACTACGCACCCCCAAAACAATGAATGAGCGCAGCTAGAAACAAGTTTTAAAATGAATTACACATGCATTTCTTGCTTATCTTTTATACATGCACATGGCTTTTACTGTTCTCACTACTCGAAAACAGGAAAAGTAACACACTCGGTGGAGACAATAGTTAGAGACTCATTCCATTTTTAAAACAAATAAGTATGAATTAATTGAAATAATGCCAGAAATGAAGCAAACTATATTACACAATTGCAGCATACATACAAAATTAAACTTCCGTCATCATTGCTATTAAAGCAAAGTTGAAAGTTCTTTAAATGAGTTGAAATGTGAACGTACATAGAACTGCTTTATTGACAATGTTTCAAAGATCACGTAATTTGCTACTTCACAAGGTAATAACCATACAATTCTGAAGCTCCTCACGACTTTTTTGACACATGTGCAGATATGAATACATTGAAAGCATAAAAATTTGCAGATGGGCGAACTTAAATACGGCAAGAATAAGAGTAATTGAGACACCGAGATGTCATGTCATTGAGCTTGTAATGCCTCTTTCTTGAATGGGTAAAACATGGTAATTGCCTCTCAAACCCAGAAATCCAACCTCATTAAGATAAAAGGAATTGTGCCGATGGTGCCGGTCCGGCCGCCTGTCTTGATTTTTGGACGATCATCAACATCATGATCATTTTTTGTATTTTTGTTTCAAGAAGAGTAAACAGTTCATTCATTTATATTACATATTACATGCAGTATTGAGCTTTTTAGTTTGATTGTGATACTATCAACTGTACTTGCTGTTCGGTTTCTACAATTTGGTAAAATAATTGCAGTTAACATTTGCGAATTCGAATAAATGTTACGTTACAAAACAGTTCATTCATTTATATTACATATTACATGCAGTATTGAGCTTTTTAGTTTGATTGTGATACTATCAACTGTACTTGCTGTCCGGTTTCTACAATTTGGTAAAATAATTGCAGTTAACATTTGCGAATTCGAATAAATGTTACGTTACTAATTACTTATATATTTCACTCATCACCACAATTTTCATCATAATAGTTGATAGTAATTTTTTCCGTTTGGTGCTAATTGTGTATTACGCACATCCACGCCGTTCATATTTTCATATAACTAACAAGGTATGTGTATCAATAATGTTGAACACTTACACTTTACTTTCCAACTGCTACATGAACTATATACATACAATTAAGAGAAAATACCGTTTAGATTGTTTGTTGATATTTGTTTGGTGTTGACAAAAGAGCCAAACATTTATAATTTGTAAACATTTAAACATTCCTTACTTGTTACTTATTGTAAAAATAGGGCTGAAGTCTAGGATAAAATGACAAAGTGTATTTAAATTAAATTAAATGATTTAAGACTTCAAGTCATACAACAAAAATATAAGTGAATTCTGTGAGGGCTGCTAAAATTAGTATGACACACTTATTCAGTTGTTCCTGTAAGTCGGCTATAAAAGTGTTGCATCACCATTATGCAACAGAAGTGTAATGTTAGAACTGACGCAAGACACAAGGTCCAAAGAAGTTGGAATCATTTTGAATTTGTTTGTAACTGCTTTAAAGTTTAATCGTTTTTGTTATTTCTTTTATTCTAGATCATACATTAAGGCTTAAAAATGACGACCGACATCAGCGTGAACGTCCGCTGGGACCCCCAGTTGCAGCAAGACATCATCGAAGACTTGGAGTATGATGGGGGGAATTCTTCATCTCGTCTCTTTGAAAGATCTCGAATTAAAGCTCTTGCAGGTGAGTATATCTTATACTATTACGTAGTCCTGCATATTAAATATATAGTCAATAGTACTAACTCTGGTAGGTACTTGCTTTTGGCTAACGTCAAACGTACTCGGAAGGAAAGTAATAATAGTTTAAAAAAATATGGTCCATGTGTAATATAAAAGTTTACTAAAAACTAAATAATACAGAATAAAAGATGAAGAGATGAAGATAAACTATGAAATTACTGAAATGAAACCAAAGTTTAATTGATTGTATTGATGCTGCTATACAATAAAATTGGTGTATCAGTAGTATACGTTCTCGTGACAGTAACTTTATTGATTATAAGATAGGGCACTATGAATTACGACGTTCCTAAATCCCATTATGAAGTGTCCCAGCTACACAGCTCTCACAAAATATGGATATACTGAATAATTGATAAATATTTGTTAGGATGTAGTGTTCCGTTTAGTGCAAGTGGTGTTTCATTTTCAGCACAGATTTGATGGTCAATAGTAGTACTTACAAAAGTCATATATGAATGAGTAAATCCGGTGATGTTGGTTTTTAACCACATTGAAATAATTATTGTGGCTCATGGAACACCCATTACTGTGCTAAAACCGCACACGGCAACGGAGAGAAATGACTAATAATTTTGTATCACATATATAGAATTATTTACCGAACATAATTCCATTATCTAATCAGTAGTTGGGCCCATTTTCCACTTCACATTAAAAATTCAAGTCCATGCTGAACAAACATTTTATGCTTGCAGTACATATGTATGAAATAAATCCATTTTTGTGGATCGGACTGTTGAACATATTATTATGCATTTATGTATTCACACCTACTAAATATTCGTCACATTCACACACAGCATGAAGAGTGTGCATTTGAATTTAATGGCATACCTCCCTATTTAACTCTCACGGATCTGTTGAACATCCAATTAATCGCAAATACAGAAAGATCCTTAATAACCATGTCTGTCATCGAATTGATTAGTTCGTAGGCCCACAATAATGATCGTTTGGTAGTTTATATTTCTGTGTGACTTGTTGCTGGTTAGAACCGCCTGCCCTGCGCTGCCTCCTAGCAGTTAACTTTACGAATTTACATGTTCTACGGTTACTTAGGTGGATCATAGTAATAAGAAGCAAATTCGTCATGCATACAGAAACCGTATAACGTAGTGCAAGAAGTTTCGTGAGAGTTGTTGATATAATTTACGTGTTGGGAATTGGGAATGATATGGATAAGTAGTCTTATGCCTCCACTCTGAATTTTTGCCTGTCAAAGTTGTTCGTGCTAGAAGACTTCCTCGATTTGCATAATGAAATACGAATAGTTAACAGTTGTGAATGCAAAGTTTAAAGATGGAGGTTGACGCAAATTCTCCGACGTTGTCGATTCCTACTCCCGACTCTGTTTTTTTGCCTTCTACACCAGGGGCTTTGAAAAGTCCCGGTGCATTACACTTTACATATGAAAATGGGAGTGGCGAATGTATGAGTAGGGAAGCACTTAAAAAAGTTGAGGCTAATGTGTATGAACGTTATATAAGAGATCTCAAAGGTATAATTACGTCATAATTTGAATTGATTATATTTTAATTTTCCTTAGGGAACTGGTTACTAAAATGTGTTTAACAATATTAGTGCGCAATGCCACGAGTTTACCAAGTACAAGAGCTCGAATGGACTCAGAATTTCTTTTTTGATATATTATAGATGAGCGAGAGAATGTTCAAAAGAAAACTTTTACAAAGTGGGTCAACTCGCACTTGGTTCGTGTATCATGCCGAATTGGAGATTTATATACTGATCTCCGAGATGGAAAAATGTTGTTGAAGCTGCTCGAAGTGCTCTCGGGGGAGCGACTTGTAAGTACCCGAATTATGCATTTTGATGTTGCATGCATTTTTTGTAGATATGAATTCACTTTTAACAAATTTTCTTTTATCTATACAATTTAGCCACGACCCACAAAAGGAAAAATGCGCATCCATTGTTTGGAGAACGTGGATAAAGCGCTAACCTTCTTAAAAGATCAACGTGTTCACCTAGAAAATATGGGGTCTCATGACATAGTGGACGGAAATTCACGCTTGACTCTCGGTCTAATTTGGACTATTATCCTCCGCTTCCAGGTACTGAGGATAAACTTTACTCGATACAACAACGGATAACCCTTCACTTCATTCCTAATTTTACCGCTACACAATATGTAATCGTTTTGTTTCACTATCAACCTTCTCAGTCATTCTTGATCCCTCACATATAATTTTCCAGACATACCTAGTGTTATCCACAAGGCTTCCTATTCTTGATGATCCTTCGTTCCTCGCTTTTTGCAGATGTGTACGATATCGATGGAAGGAAATTGAACCAATCCTGAGATATCTTTACCCTTTCATTTTTCATAGATCTAGAAAAAAATGTTTCAGGGTAGCTTCCTTGTGTTATTGACGCATTTTAATTTTACATGAACAATTAATCTAAGACACCTGTGATTAAAATAATAGAAAACAGACAGTGTGAAGTAACTGCTTAAATTTTATGTTTCAGATTCAAGATATTACTTTTGAACAAGTGGATAGCAAGGAGACAAAATCAGCCAAAGATGCACTCCTCTTGTGGTGTCAAATGAAGACAGCTGGCTACAGCAATGTTAACATCCGTAATTTTACCACATCCTGGCGTGATGGGCTGGCCTTTAACGCCATCATCCATAAACATCGACCAGACCTGATACAATACGAAAAATTGTCACACAGTAATGCTCTTTACAACCTTAACAATGCTTTCAACTTGGCTGAATCGAAACTTGGACTCACCAAACTCCTGGATCCGGAGGACGTCTTTGTTGAACAACCTGATGAGAAATCTATAATTACATACGTTGTCACATACTATCATTATTTCTCCAAACTCAAACAGGAAACTGTACAAGGAAAACGTATTAGCAAAGTATGGATGCATTTTTACTGCACTGTAGATTACTACAACAAAAAATCTTCCTGAGTGCGATTTACTAATGTAATGATCATTTGGTATCGTTTAGGTTGTGGGCATTGCAATGGACAATGACAGAATGATCAAGGAATATGAGACGCTGACTTCTGATTTATTAAAATGGATAGAGCGTACTATTGAACAACTTGGCGACAGAGACTTTGCTAATTCTCTTGTTGGGGTGCAGCAGCAACTGGCACAGTTCAATAACTACAGAACTGTTGAAAAACCACCGAAATTCGACGAGAAAGGGAATTTGGAAGTTCTTCTATTTACTCTGCAGTCACGTATGCGAGCAAATAATCAAAAGCCTTACACGCCCCGAGAAGGGAAGTTAATTTCCGACATTAACAAAGCGTGGGAAAAACTGGAAAAAGCCGAACACGAACGGTACCATACACTTTTGAGCTTACAGCATTTCCCGGACTCTTTGTAAACTGTATGTTTAATTAAAAGTAATAATTAAATTTCAGAGAATTGGCTCTTCGTGAGGAACTGATTCGACAAGAGAAACTTGAGCAATTAGCAGCTCGATTCAACCGAAAGGCAAGCATGAGGGAGACTTGGCTTAGCGAGAATCAGCGTTTAGTCTCACAGGACAACTTTGGCTTTGACTTGCCAGCAGTTGAGGCTGCCGCCAAGAAACACGAAGCAATTGAAACCGATATTTTTGCATATGAAGAACGCGTGCTTGCAGTCGTTGCTGTTGCTCAGGAGTTGGAAGCCGAGAATTATCACGATATCGAGAGGATCAATGTCAGAAAAGAAAATGTTCTTAGATTATGGGAGTACTTACTCGAACTCCTTCGAGCAAGAAGACTCCGACTTGAAGCCTCTCTGCAGTTACAGCAAGGATTCCAAGTACTACAAATATACTTGAAATTGAAAAACAATTAATGAATGCTAATGCATAACGTGCGTTTTTGTCAAACGAAAAATAAACATTAACCATTTTTATTTTAGGAAATGCTTTACATTTTGGATTCGATGGAAGAACTCAAGATGAGATTACTGTCTGATGACTACGGTAAACATTTGATGGGAGTCGAAGATCTACTCCAAAAGCATTCTCTAGTTGAGGCGGATATTAATGTATTAGGAGATAGGGTAAAAGCTGTTGTCCAGAACTCACAAAGATTTATTAGTGATGACTACGAGACAGGTCTCGAAGGATTCCGACCTGCGGATCCTGCTGCTGTAATGGAAAGAGTGACACAACTAGAGGCACGTGAATGCTGTTAACTTTCTTTTGAATTTTCGTTGACAGTAAAATTACTTTATGAGAATAATTGTGTAATTAAATAAATTTTGTGACGTATAACAGGAGGCATATGCAGAACTTGTCAAATTAGCCGTTGAAAGACGAACACGACTCGAAGAGAGCAAAAAGTTATGGCAGTTTTACTGGGATATGGCAGAAGAAGAAAACTGGATCAAGGAGAAAGAAAACATTTTGTCACAAGGGGACATTGGACACGATCTTACCACGGTGCACTTGCTGTTGTCGAAGCACAAGGCGTTGGAAGCTGATATTCACAGTCATGATCCCCAACTGATGAGTGTAGTAAGCGTTGGACAAGACCTAATTGATCAGCAGCAGTTTGGAGCCGAAAAGGTTCAAGAAAGAGTGCAAGAGATTATTAATTTGTGGCAAAATCTTAAAAACCTTAGCGAGTACAGGAAAAGTCGTCTTACAGAAGCCGTTGACTATCATCAGGTACTCATTTTTGTTCAAATCCATGTGGAGTATTAATGGTGAAGCTGACAGCAACATTTAATGTAATTCGTATTATTTCCAGTTCTTTGCTGATGCCGATGATGTGGACACATGGATGCTTGACATGTTGAGACTTGTTTCAAGCGAAGATGTTGGCAGGGACGAAGCCAATGTTCAATCCTTGTTGAAAAAACATGAAGACGTCACAGATGAACTTCAAAATTATTCCAGCACCATTGATGCTCTTCACCAACAAGCACAGCAACTTGGGGAGCAAGATAGAGAAAGTCCTGAAGTTGTTGAAAGGTTGGCAAGCATCGACAGACGATACAAAGAACTGCTTGAACTTGCTAAACTTAGGAAGCAACGATTACTGGATGCCTTGTCACTATATAAGCTCTTCTCTGAAGCTGAGGCTGTTGAACAATGGGTCGCTGAAAAGGTAACATTAAATCTAGTTGCAATTTTGCGATTTCGGCTTTCTATTGTGTCAAGTCAATATACAATACTTTTTAACTTTTGATACAGGATCGCATGCTGCTGTCCATGGTGCCAGCTAAGGATATTGAAGACGTTGAAATATTGAAGCATCGCTACGATGGTTTTGAAAAAGAGATGAATTCCAATGCTTCACGTGTAGCTGTAGTTAACCAACTTGCTCGACAACTTTTGCATGTGGAGCATCCTAACTCTGAAGAAATCGTTGCACGACAGAATCAACTTAACAGCAAATGGTCCGAGCTCAGAGAAAAGGCTGAAGCAAAACGTGATGAACTTAACTCCGCCCACGGCTTACAGACGTTCCATATTGAATGCAAGGAAACTATTTCCTGGATTGAGGATAAAAAACGAATCCTCGAAGAGACCGCTGATTTGGAAATGGATCTTGGTGGCATCATGACATTGCAGCGCCGCCTGTCTGGAATGGAACGTGATGTTGCTGCTATTCAAGCCAAACTTGATGCCTTGGAGAAAGAAGCCGATAGAATTGCAGAAGATCATCCAGAAGAAGCTGCTCTTATACGCGAACGAATCGATAGTATCCGAGTTATCTGGGAACAAATGACTAACATGGTAAGAATATGTCCAGCCTTAGCTTAAAAGTTGTGGGGCATTACTCCGTTGATGTTCATTTTGTAACGAAAATTTTCTTGTGAAGTTGAAAGAACGCGATGCTAAACTCGAAGAGGCTGGGGATCTTCACCGATTCCTTCGTGACCTTGACCACTTCCAAGCTTGGCTTACCAAGACACAAACCGACATTGCAAATGAAGACGTACCTACCAGCTTGGCAGAAGCTGAGAAGTTGCTCAGCCAGCACCAGAACATTAAGGATGAAATTGATAATTACGTCGAGGATTATGAGAAGATGATGGAATATGGAGAAAGAATATTTACTGTACGTTTTGAAATTTCATATTTTTGGTTAATATTTGAAATACCTATATCAAGCATTCTACGTTGTCTATCATTCAGGAACCATCCACGTTGGAAGATCCTCAGTATATGTTCCTTCGGGAACGTCTAAAGGCATTGAAAGATGGATGGGAAGAACTTCGTCAAATGTGGGAAAACAGACAAGAACTTCTGTCGCAGAGCATGAATTACCAGATTTTCATGAGGGACGCAAAGCAAGCGGAAGTCCTCTTAGCTCAGCAAGAACATGTCCTTGCCAAGGATGAAACTCCAGTAATTCAAAATTCTGGACTGGAAGTTCGTTTGTATAGTTTTATGTATGACATGAATTGTAACGTATTTTTGCCTAATATTTACAGTCGAACCTTGAGCAAGCCGAAAGTCTCATTAAGCGCCACGAGGCTCTTCTTACAACAATGGATGCCAATGACGAGAAAATTAACGCCGTTATTCAATTTGCCTCGACTTTGGTACGAGAAGGTCATTTACAAGGTGATAAAATTGGGAAAAAAGCAGACAGCATTAAAGAAAGAAGAGATGCCAACAAAAAGAAAGCATTGGATCAAATGGAGAAACTCAAAGATCAGTTACAGCTGCATCAATTTCTACAGGTCATTATTTTAAATGATCTTGGCGTATCAAGATGTTAATCCGTTCAAACGGATATGTATATTTATGTGTATTTTATTTGTAGGATTGCGAAGAGCTGGCCGAATGGATCCAGGAAAAGAGCATGATTGCTCAGGATGACACGTATAGAAGCGCTAAAACTGTTCATAGTAAATGGACAAGACATCAAGCATTCGAAGCCGAAATTGCTTCCAACAAAGATCGTTTGGTTGCGATTCAGGAAGCCGCTAAAGGTCTTATCCAAGAGAAGCCGGAATTTGCCCAATTTCTAGAACCCAAAGTTAAGGAACTTGGAAATCACTTTGATGACTTGGAAAGAAGTACTAAAGAGAAAGGAGAAAGGTTATTCGACGCCAACCGACAAGTATTGTATGAACAGAGTTGTGATGACATCGACACTTGGATGACTGATTTGGAGAAGCAAATCGAGTCGGAGGACTATGGCAGAGATCTTGCATCAGTCAATATTTTGATGCAGAAGCAACAAATGATCGAAACACAAATGGCTGTTAAGGCTAAACAAGTGACGGAACTTGAAAATCAAGCAGAATACCTCAGACAAATGGATCCCGACAAGGTCGAGGAAATTGTAGCGAAGAAGAGCGTTGTAGAAAGCCGTTTTGATAAACTCAAAGAACCATTAGGTATGGAGTTGTCAGATTATCAAAATGGAATTATGCGATTTATTGTGCAAATCTGTATAATTATTCTTGGTCAAGTAATTGAGTGATATTCTGTATATTACGTTTTATTTGCATAGGTTTGTGTGAAGGAAGAAAGCAAAAACTAGGTGATACTGGAGATCTATTCAAATTCTTCAATATGGTCCGATCACTTATGTTGTGGATGGATGATGTCACGCTGCAAATGAATACGTCCGAAAAACCAAGGTAAAGAAATCCGTAAGATAGGTTTAGTTATATCAAGCTTTCACCTATTAGAAAGTATTTTTATAAAGGAATATTGTAATTTCATTTCATGGCTACAAACAGAGACGTCAGCGGTGTCGAACTCCTCATGAATAACCATCAAAGTTTAAAGGCTGAAATTGATGCAAGGGAGGAAAATTTCTCCGCCTGCTTCCGGCTGGGCAAAGAGCTTCTTTCTAGAAATCATTACGCATCCAATGAAGTTAGTCACGGCATTTGAAATTGGCATACTATGTAAATGGTTCCATTACAAGTTGATCAAACTCAATGTAAATGTTTTTTATTGCAAAGATTAAAGAAAAGGTGATGGCTTTAACAAACCAGAGGAACTCTATGCTCCACAGATGGGAAGAAAGATGGGAACATCTCCAACTTGGTACATTCATTAACGCAGTTTATTTATTTATTGTTTACAGTATTATGAAGCACTCTGTATCATGTATCTATTTATTATTGTTCTTATTGCAGTTCTGGAAGTATATCAGTTTGCAAGAGATGCTGCAGTGGCAGAAGCATGGCTTGTAGCACAAGAACCTTACCTCCTTAGTACCGATCTTGGATACACCATTGACGAAGTAGAAAATCTTATTAAGAAACATGAAGCCTTTGAAAAATCAGCCATTGCTCAGGAAGAAAGGTTTATTGCGCTCGAAAGGTTAACAACGGTAAGATATATGCAGTATAGTTACCGAAAAAAGACATAAAAACTCATATAATTTTAAATGTTACCCACATGCATAAGTTACTCTACAAATGTATGGACATTCATTGGAAAGGAAAATATTGATTCCTTTAAACCCATCGTTTTTAGTTTTATTTTGGAGTAAATCAGTTTCATATATTGTTCATTAGTTTTAGAGTGTAGAAATAGTTGTCACTGTCACTTATTTTGTTAATCGTCTTTGCAAATTCTTCTCTTCTGTTGTCCTTATTATATAGCTGGAAATAAGAGAACAAGAAAAGAAAATGCCAAGAGAAGAAGGCTACTACTCGTATGAAATGGTGATAAACTCGTCTTATGTTCTCATCTCACACAGTCTCGTAACAGAGCTTGTCTTATAATATGACGCCAACATTAACAGTTGTAGAAAGAGTAAACCAGCAAAAATAATACTTTGGCATTTGTGTGAAACTAAAATGTTTTTATGCTAAAATCTAATGTTTATATAATTTTTTACATAAATATAAACACAACTCATAGGCTTTTTCAACGACGTTTCTCACAGTTTGTGACTAACAAACACCACTTAGGCAGCAGAAAATTATTTTCAGGATTCAATTGAAATGAATATTTTAGCACCGAGTAATTGCTATAAATCTAACTGTTTTACTGTATTACTATGTAGTATAGCTGTTGTTAATTTATGATGTTACGAAAACCCAACAAATGTTGGTGGGTGAAGTGCTAAACTCGATTGAATGAATGTATTATCTACTACTTTTGTTTAAAGTTGATCCACTCAAAAATTGTTTGACATTTGCAATATATAAATGTATGCAAAATGGTTCAAGAATATTATTATGCTTGTGTAATTGTTACAGTATGAAATCCGTGATCGTGAAAAGCGAATTAGGGAAGAAGAGGAGAGAAGGAAGGCCGAAGAATTGGCTAAAAAGTCGCCACCGAAGTCACCTGAAACCGAACCTGATGGTGCAAGGTCTCCTGAACAGGTCTCTGAGCGTGAACCCGCTGTGCAGCCGGCGCCACCCCCATTAGGTTCGCACATTATTTTATTTGTCTTGAAATGCTTACAGTCATCAAAAATTATTTTATTTATGGGTAACTCACTTTTGTGCATGTGTGTTTGTGTGCCTTTGTCTTTTCTGCGAGTTTTTTTGGGCAATATACTATACTATGTAAATTCAGTTTTTTCATTTCACTATTTATTTAATCTATCAAATATACATATAACTATGCAAAAATGGTAAAGCCATATCTCTCATGGTCCTTGAAAACTGGAAAAATAACATCTACTGCATGAAAGTAAGTGTTTTATCCTTTTTACTTGCATGACTCTCTTATCATTTATATCGATACTGTTCAACCTGTATAGCTTCTTCAATGGGATCAGCACATGCCAGAAGTCATGCGAAGGCTGAGACTCTCCCTGCCAAGATGAAGAGAAAACCAGGTATGGACTCCAAGTGTATTACAAAAGATTTAAGTAGGGGAAGGAGTTGTAGAATGGGTCATATTTGTACAAAGCTAAGGTATCGGTATGGGAGGTACTCTTGTGAGTGTGGATTTTTAGAGGAAAAAGTAGTAGAAATGGGAAAGCAAGTTAAAGTTAGTAAACAAACTATAGATACATGTAAAACCACCACCGGAGTCCGTAAAATTGCTCTAGTAATGTTTAAAAATTCGCTGTTGTCGATACTTAGATATTTTTATCCTATTCGAGTAATATGTGGTGAAAGAAATTTTGAAACTAATAATGACAATAATAACAGTAACTGTAGTTGTTTTAGATCCTCACTTCACCCTACTGAGGAGCATGTTTTTATAACTGGTTACTGCCAGCCATTAGATAGAAGTAGGTCTGCAAATCAAATGAACGCTTCAGTAAATTATTTTAGTGAGCAAATTGGGCATGATCATAACTCACCGCGTATTTTAACTCACTATGTTTGCTATATCACGATGATCAGCGTGGGAATTTTGTTAATATTAAAAGTAATTTTTGAAGGGAGCATTGTTGTGGGAGAATGAACGTAGTCAATGTTAAAAACTGACCCAATTTTCGGAATGAAAGTATACTAGTTTGTCAACAGTATTCTATTAACTCTACCTTTTGAAACTTTTATCTTTGCAACTCATAACAGTCGATAGACTTAGTGGACTAATAACCGCAATTTTATTATTAATTCGCAGTTAAATAGTTTGTAAATAAACGCTTATGGTGAATGGATTTGCGGCTGAATCAAAAAATGCTTTTTTAGAATCAATTAGGCTGCCTTTGTTCAATGAGTCGATGTCATCTAAAAATTCGAGAACCCCTTCGGCATCCATGTCTCCTTACGATGATGAACTGTATGACGAATTTATTGACGAAATTCGTGAGTTTATTTGACTTATTGCTAATTGTTTTGATTTTTCTTACTAAGAATTTCCGTTTTATCATGTTCCTTTTTTGTGTTGTGCTGTTACTGCATTACCGGTGACTATTTTGTTTCGATTCAAATAAATAAAATTTGTATTTTTTCCATTCAACAATGACTAAGGCTTAGCTTTGCTTTTTTTTGCGTAAACTGAACATTATGTTTGTACGATTCAAAATGTTTATTAATTGGTTTATTGGGTTTCAATACTTTGTTAGTTTATTATTTTCAATTTGGTTAAGCTATTTAATTCTTTGCATTTGTAATTATTTTTTATGCCTTAATTTATTTATTGTAATAATGTAATTATAATGTACATTTAACATATTAATATAATTTTATTATGGAAATGAAACAACATGCATTTTTTACGCTTTGAATGTTTATGCTTTTGTTATGTGGTTTTATTTTATGTTTGCGACATTATCTATGATTAATCATGTAAAGACTCCTCCTTCGACGATGGAAAGAAAGGTGGACGGTCCCGTTCCAAATCACCATTTAGAAGTTTCCGTTGGAAAAAATCTAAAAGTTCAACTTTAGAGGCCATTCCAGCTGGTAGCGCATCTGACGACGAATCTAATATTCAGAAAGTGAAAGGTACACGTTTTGCAAATTGCAACATTCCAAATAGCTCATTTTATGCTCCAATCCAGCGAACTGATATCGTATCCCTCCTCTCTCACCGCTTCCTTAACGTTTTACTTTCCAAACCTTACATTAGCCTCTTTTGAACTAGCCATGGTTCCATGCGGGTGGCATTTATTTGAGCATTCATATATACTATACCCATTACGGTCTAAAAATCTAGATTTACAAATTTTTACTTTTATGTAATGTACATAGTATTACTTTATTACTACAAAAACACAAATTCATGGTTCTTATCTAGCTTTTCGGTTGAAGGAAGTCATTTGGGTTGATGTAACATTATTTCAGACAGTAGTGATCGTGTGT
>JAHZNE010003401.1:0-14019 GCA_027744055.1 Callyntrura sp. NNG-2020
TTATTATTCTTTTTAAATATTTATTTTGCAGTTGTTCAAGGTATTGTTGATTTGCAAGAGCAGCTGGAATCTCTCCAAAGTAAGATTATCGCTGGTGTAGAAGATGTCCGGTGCAAGATACGGGAATCCGGAGGGATAAATGTCGTCCCTGAATCTGATTTTGTGAGGGTTCAGAATTTCCGTTCAAGGGTTTTAGGTAAGAATCAGGATTAATAGTAAGCGGGCAGTGATAATAAATAAGTTTTGTATTTTAATTATTTTGCTAATGGACCCAGCAATGTTAAAGTGTAATTAATCCATACTGTCAACTGTTGGCCCTTTTATATTTAGGAAGTGTGCAGAATCCTAACATCCTGAATGGCGTCACCGTACGCGTGCCTGATGCATCCTCCTCATCCTCTGAACAAAATCAGGCATTTACAACAACACCAACATCATGGCCTTTCGCCCAACATCAGCAACTCTATCCACAATACTCCTCCCAGACGACATCTGTGCAGCACTTCAATTACGCATCTGCTACTTCTCCAACCACCTCCATACAGGAAACTGTGACACCTCCACTAGCAGTAGTTAGCGTTAACTATGCCACCTCTCCCGACGAATTTCCACCCACAATTTCTGCCAAAGAAGAAGTACCACTTGTTAATTCATCTAGATCCAGTGAAAACTTTAACACTGAAGGCTACTATGACGACGGTGACCATGCGGACTCTTATTCCTCCTCGGGAGATGGTCCAAGCTACCAGGAGGACGTTCATACTTCTCCTTCTAAACGATCCCAGAAGTCTAGATCTAACACCGCTACCGCCACTAAATCCCGAGCACGTTCGATCCCCACGACTCCCTCCAAATCAAAAAAACTCTCAACTTCGTTCGCTACATCCTCCAGCAGAGACGGGGGCTCTCGAAAAAGTGAGTACTTTGCTCCCGTAAAAACCGACGCTTCCGGTAAAATGCTTTTTGAAGGGATCTCCTTTACTCCCAACCAACCTGGAGGTTATCAATGCGGGTTATGCAGTGCCGTGTGTGGTAAAGCTCACGATTCCATCGCTCTAAGAAAAATTAAAATCCACATCAAAGGCGTTCATCTTGGAGCTTACAAGTGTCCCATTTGCACCAAAAATTTCACCTCGAATGACATTCTCTCCCAACACATTTCTCGAACCCACGAGGTCGGGGATAAGCCCTGTCCTAACTGTGGGAAACCTATTCGTCCCCGGTACATGTTGCTCCACCAGTACACCCACATGAGCCCCGAGGAAAAAGCAGCTTTAGTCGCCACCGGCTTCAAACCCCCCATATCCAATTTCGACAAAGAAAGAAAAATCCCTTGTCCCAAATGCGGGATCCTCTTCAAGAAAATGACCAATTTACGAATCCACGAGCGGACTCACATGGACGAAAAGATCCGACCCAAGCATAAATGTGAAACATGCGGGAAAAATTACTCCAGCACCCAGTCCTTAAAGGAGCACAAACAGCGAACGCATCCGAATCCCATGAACGTCGTCGCCGAACTGCGACGCCGCGAGCCTTGTGAAGTGTGTGGTAAAGCGGTGTTTTCCCGAGTGATGGCTCGCCACATGAAAACACACATCGCCACCGAGAACAAACCCCTAGCGTGCCGAATTTGCGGGAAGAGATTCCACGACGAAAAGATTCTAACACGACATGAGGAAAGACTTCATAAAAAGGGCGAGTCCGCCGACCAGCTACCCTTTTCTTGTGAGATTTGCGGAAAGAGGGCCGCGACCTTGACTCAGATTCGGTCTCACAGGAAACGAGTACACAGGAACAACTTGAATGCCATAATACCCCCTAAATTTTTGGGTGACATATCCGTGGATAATCCAACGGATGACTTCATGCTACTAGAAGACTTGAACCGGGAGGAGCTGCAGCATGTGGAGGGGACCATGTACACTTACCATTTGTACGAGGTGAAGAAAATCAAGCGATCCCAAAAGGAAGGGTTCCAGTGCTGCACTTGCTTGAAGGAAATCCTGGGGGAGGGGGACGAGGCGGAGGAAGGGGTGAAGGAGCACATAAGACAGGAACACATTGGGAACTATAGGTGTAATCTGTGTACGAAAAGGATGAAGAACTTGACGGAGGTGATCGTCCACAAGCGGGTGGAACACCAGAACTTGGATAGTTACGATTGTACAATTTGTAAGAAGCCAGGAATTCCGCGGAAGAGTATCAAGGGGCATCAGTACAGTCATAAGAGCGTGAGGGAAGCGGCCGAGGCGATTAATGAGGGTTATCTGATGCCAGCGTCGGGCATGGTAAATCTGACTGATAGGAAGTTGGAGGATATGGAGGAATGTTTGAGGAGCATGGGGGAGGAACTGCGGTATGAGTGTGTAATATGTACGGGGGAGTTTACCCAATTGGTGGAGTTGAATAGACATCGGAGGCAGGATCACGCGGACAAGAAGAAGTTAAGTTGTAAGTGGGAGGGGCAACGGAAAGGGATTGTGAAGGAGGATGGGCGAAAAACGCGGTTTTCAAAGGGCGCGGGTAATTGTCCGGAGTGCGGGAAGTATTTTGATAAGGGGCCCCGGCTGGCGCGACATCTGAGGGAAATGCCGTGCAGGAGTGAGACAAAGGGGAAAGGTCAGGAGGGAGGAAAATCTCGGAGGGGGAGAAAGAGAAAAATAGTGGCAGAGGAGAAAGAGGAAATATATGAGGTGCTTTCCGAATCAGAAGTCATCTGACCCGGAATTTCGGTCACCGTCCAAGAAGAATAAGGGTCAAGGTCGGCGCCCTTCTTTGAGGACGAGGAGGGCACACCGGACCGTGAACTACGCGGAGGATGAGGAGGAGGACGACGACGACGATGAGGAAGAAGGTAACGTTCTTAGTTTATTCAATTAATTAACCAAGATAACAATTAACTATCAAGTACCGTCCATTTTTAAACACTTTATTCAGATTGTGGAAAAGCCCAGAAAGCAACACCCATTCCCGTCGCCCGCCGCCGGGGTAGACCTCCCCGGAAGCGGGCCCCCTCCTTGACCTCAAAAGTTGATCCCATTAAGAAAGCCCCAAAGGAAAAGTTGCTCACCGAACAGGAAATCAAGGACAGTCCACCCTCCTCCGAAGCGGAGGATCCTGCCGACGACAGTGAGAGTGGCGATTGATTGACGATAACAATTGGCAATAATCATTTTACAACGACAGTGAAACAAGCGAAAGACAACGCAGTGTGCTTTTAATATTAACGAACGTGTGTGCAATTTTGTATAATAAATATATTTAAATTGTAACTTCATGGTCGTAAATTGTTGTTGCTCCCCTAATTAATGATGGGTCGTTAGGGTTTTTTTGAGTTGTTGCTCTTACGGACAAACATAATATAAACTAGAAATATTATGACTGCTACAACGGCGACCACCCACAGCGTCGCGACGAACATGACACACTTGCCAGTTTTGACCACGGTTTGCTTATGAAGCTGAAAATCCTGTGGAACAAAACCTTCGTTTCATTTCCTTTTAAAGAGAATCAGACACAGCTTATCTGTAGATTAGATTTTACCAGCATGATAACAGAAGTAACCAAAAGAAGCTTTTCCGTTAAAGAAAGCTCGGCAGACTCGTAAATGGTGACGATGTACTGCTCCTCCGTCTTTTCTCCCTCGGGGGGATCCTTTTTTCCTACGCCGTAGGACGTCTCTCGGTGAATTTTTGCGATGACCCCCTTCCCGTTCACCTTCTCCACTTGGAACTCGGTGGGAGTGGGCAGGTACGAGGTGCAGCTGTACTTACACTTCCGCCGCGTGCCGCATCTACTCACGAGGAACAAAGGATGCGTGCCACTAGCGTAGATGTAAACGACAGGGGAGGAGAACTGCTCCCCACTGAAGGATTCCTCTCGCTGGACCACTTCCCCCAACATGGTGGACTTTCTTACCAACCGAATTGCCTGTAAAAAGGGAATCCTTCGTTATCCTTGGAACGTTAAATGTAGCAATAAGTTGTTATTGAGGGATACCCCATTTCCCAACCCGGGGTGACTCAGCAATTCCCCCAGTTTTTCGGAGCGCTCGTTCGTCAGCACTATGCGGCTGTTAATAAATCTCCTCGACCCATCCTCCGTCTCCGTGGCGTCAAACAAGTGCTTCCCGGCCACGCCCGTGGTCTTGTATTTATATCCTAAAAAAATGGGCATCCCAGATAAACCGTTATTTTACCGTTATACCTACAATGTCTACTTTCCTTACGATTTTCTCCCAGGTCTTGTTTCGCGACTGTCAACAACCTCTCCATCGTCAACGAACTCAAGCGCGCTTCCAGCTCCAACTGTACCTGTTGCCCTAAAACTGATAAAAAACAACCCTTTAGTTATTCACTGCTTACCACAAATACAAAATTGAAAATAATTTCTAATTTTTAGGTATCTACAATCCCCCGGGGAAGAATCCCCTTTCTCCGGGTCGTCACCCCCGGACGAAGGAGCAATTTGCGTCATTTTACGACGTGTTTACGGGATACTCGGACAGGACGGACTCGCCCGTTTTAGACAGCTTTATTTGATCCTGGTGTCATAGATTACAACGTCTGGACTTGCTCCTACCTCAGCGTGTACTGCTCTGCATTCCGAGAAAAATCCAAATTTGCCAGAACAAAGAACCTCGAGTGAGGAAAAAGGGAAGTGAAAGTAAGCAGCAGCATCTGATATGGACATGAACATGGATATGTGCACCGTGCACCCATTGCGACTTTCTCTCTCTGCCTTTTTCGGTTCTCTGGAAAACGGGAAAAAATAGTCGGTGACCCTTTTCAAAATTATAGGGTGGGCTGCTGTGTACAACCACGAAGAACCACAGAATTGACCATGAGTGTGGCCCAGCAACAAGGAAAAAGCGCATTTCCGACATGTTTCCAGAAACTTGTGTGCATAAAACCTTCTTTTTCCCCGTAACGCGTGTCCAGTTAGTATTGGGGTAATGGCACAATTATTAATTAACACGACCTGTTCGTCAGAGTGGTGGTGGGGCTGCTGCTGCGAAGAAACCGTTTCGGAATAGTAATTATCATTGTCCGCAATATTATGACTTAATGGCTTTCCCAATTTGAGGTGACTACCACATAATGCGATAATGCGGCGCAAATCTCGTAAACAAGCAAACAAACAAACGACACAGGCAGAGAGAGAGAGAGAATAAAATGAGGGAAGGGGAAAAGAGAAGAAAGTTGTTGCATTTCATTATGCTCATAAAATTATTAATCGTCACGCAATTTTCGACTATAATCTGCATAAATTGTGCACACGCTTTCTTGAAGCGCCAGCGGTGCTCTCATTCGTCTCATATTCGTCCAGGAACGGGATGTGTGCAGGCCGGGCAGTTCATTATTGGCAGGGAGAAAGCTCAGAGAGAAATTTATGACCGCTTGTAAAAGTAAACTTTTTACACCGAAAAATTTAGAGAAAATGGCAAATTCTGCCAGGCTTGTTAGGGTGGACTGCACTACGGCACTCGGGCAGGTTGTTGCTTGCGTGTGATATTTACTAAATACCCGCTTTTTAGGAGAAGCAGTGAGGAAAAATATTGGGACGAGTTAATATAAATTCCTCCTGTCAAATTGCTCAGTAGCAGCTCCTCCGGTTTTGGGACAAGAGGGGACCATTAAAAAATCTGCTTGAATTGAATTAAAAATTTATGGCACGACGTAGTCTTCACAGTGTATTGCAGGAACAAGAATAATAATTGACAGTTAATAAAAGTCAGGTGTGTCACGCCTGTAATTATCCAATATTAAAAAATGTAAAACATGGAGTAGCACGAGAGGTCAGGTATGTACAAGTAGGTAGGCTTCATATACGCAGCCATTATAAATTTTATAATGAATTTAGCCAGGGTCATCATACTGTGGGTCTCCTGAAAACTCCAAAAAAAAACTTGTGGGACCCTCAAGTATTTTGGTGGCCATATTATAACGACAGCAATTGATTGGATGGAATGAAATCTTTCAAGTCTTTGGAGGACCGAGATCGGTTTTTGGAGCAAATTAACATTTTGACCAGTTGTCTTCCCCTGGAGCATTAGAGCACGGTTTTTTTTATAAAAAATCTCTTAAACGCGATGTTCAAAGACCTGATACCTGTTAAAGTGTTAAATCGCTCTTGTTTTACATTCAAGACGTATGCAGCCTGTAGCCTCCAATAAAAATCAAAGAAGATAAACTTCCACTGTCCCCCCACTTTTTGTCCAAAATGGACAAATTGGACAAAATGGACAAATGTGGACAAAACGGACAATAATACATAATACATGTACGTTATACGTATAACAATGCCCAAACCAGTTGTTTAAGTGTTTTGTCCGCTTTTGTCCAACGAAGACGATGGACATTTCCACTTTTGTCCAGTGGACAAATTTCCATCATCCAGTGGATAGATCTTCTTTGATAAAAATGCCTAGGGTCAACACGAGGCCCTTGACAAATTCAACTACCTACCTGGGTGGTTGTCTCTGTCGGGCTGGCAATATGTAAAATACAATGTGTAAATCAACGGTCAATGGTGTGTATGACAGTAATAAGAAGGTGTAAACGTTACTTGCTTTCCCGCAGCACACAAAGAACTACTCAAGAACACTTTGCTACCACGACAACAAGACGACAAGATGAATTTGATAAATTTTTGAATAATTTTACTTCTCAAGACGTGCACACATCAAGTTCACATGTGTTATGCACTTCAACCATAGACTGCGGATCCGGGGGGACAAGGGGGACATGTCCCCCCTGAAATTGGCAATTTAATATTACAGGATAGGGAGCCTAATACATTGCAGGATAGGATTGTCCCCTCCTTGTCCCCCCTGATGCGCGGGCTATGACTTCAACAGGAGCATGAAGTCTGTCACGCGATGTGTGATTGCCACGTCGCGTCCTGTCCCCCTGCTGTCTTTCTTCTTATAAGAGGGAGCGTGTACGTACACACTTTCTCTCCACCAAGCACACAGGTAGAATTAAGGAGCGTAGCACGTATATCACCGAAAACGAAGAAATTACCGTGTTGCTTGATATCCCAAATCCGATACAAATATGGGGCATCGTGAGAAAATACGAGCTGGGAAGCCAGACGATCATTTTACAAGATACGTCAAGCATTCTGCAGTTTTCTGCATTTTTAACACGTAAAAAACGAGAATAATAATTTTCATGTCTGCCACCGGAAACACCAAAATTTCAAAAATGTCTCTGTTCTTGACCACTTCCATCCGTCATTTTACTCCATAAAATACTTTCCCCGGTTCTCTTCTTCCTGTAGGGTCTCCCGTATTACTTTTTGCTTCAGACGCCCACATTTGTCATTTAAGTCCACTTCTATAATATTCTTCCGGAATATGTCGAGACAGGAAGTGTGTGGACTTTTCCTGGAAAAATTGTTGGTACTCCCCGTTTTATGCAGTTCTATCCAATTTACGTTTAACATTTTACCATTGGATTTCGTTCCTGCTATTAGGACTGCCCTGTATTGCTCCCGCAGACGGCGTTACAACGCAGGTGACAATGTGAGTTTTTGGCTTTGCATATGTTTGTACTTAAAAGTGACAAGTGAAGCCGCGACGACGAGGAGTACCTGGCTGGAAATTAAAGTGCTTTTTCCTGGAATTTTACAGATCGTGAGCCTCGTGGTGGTCAGGTTCATTTTTCTTACTGCCACTCACAAGAAGCGGAGTAGTCTGATTCTAGCGATGTCGGATGTCCATTAAGGGGGGAATTAACGTAAGGACGTAATTCGACAAACGCCCACTTAACTTGCCACCAGTTTGAGCCCCTGTGGCAAGATAGTTAAAAGTTGCGGATACGAAGTCAGTAAAATAATTTTGATCTGGAAATATGGACTATGGAAAACGAGGAAACTGGAATTATTATGATATGTCATATGTTTATTTTATAAAGGCAGCAAATACCATTTTTTAATGATTTTTTAAGTGTTTTATTAATCTTGTAGATTTAGGTTTGACATTGAGTAGTACACAGGAATTAAATTATGCATAAATTAGATGTTTAAGATATTTATTTATTTATTATTATAATTAAGGTAATTTATTTAAAATTAAAAGTTTAGGTTTATTTTGATTTAGCTAATTGCCGTTACTTTCTAGGTAATTAATGTATTAATGTTGGTTTAGTTGATTTATTAAGTATACTGCACCTAAAGTTTAATTTAATTATTTTGTTTTTAATTTTAATTTTTTTAAACGTGGCAAGCTAACTCAGTTTTAATGATGCACACGTCTCTACTACGATGGTAACCGTCGGTGGAGAGAAATGGGGAACCCTGTAAACTGCGGTCTCCATGGGTATTGTTGGGCCAACCGACCGTTAGGTAATTTGTTTGAAGCATGCGGGTGGTGTCTTGCCGAACCCTTTTCCGAACGGGGTGCACATGATACCAATGGTAGATTACCGGATTCATGCAGGAGTTTGAGCAGGCAAAGACGAACAGCATCTTTTGCACGCGATGGTCCACGGTGAGAGCAGTGGACTGGTCCAAAATGAACCTGCAAGGAGCATTGTGCAATTTTTCATGGGAAAAGGGCTTCAACGTCAGTGGTAATGTAGTTTAGGAGTGAACCGCTTACCAAAGAGACATGATGTTGTACGGTGTCCAACACAAGGTGAATGCAAATAGGGTGAGTAGCGCCATTTTCAGGGTATTGAGTTTCGCCCGTTTTATTTGGTCCGGTCTGGAATGCCGAAATGAGTCGCCAAACTTGTCGATACAGCCTCCGGATCTCCATAGTGTGTACAAGATGCGAGAGTAGCAGCAAATGCTCGAGATCAGGGGGACAATGTACATGAATACAATGCCAAACAAGCCATAAGTGACTTCATAGTCGGGGGAAGGGAAGGAGTTGAAGGTGACGCATTGTTCATACCAGGGGTACTGGGGATGACTTTCCACGTGGAAAATAACCGACTACATGGTATCAACACAAAACATGTCGTTATTCTGTGATATTCATGGTGAAACGAGAAAGTCGTAGGGGACGACCATACCTGAGGGACGCTGCAAATCAAGCTGGCTATCCACGCCGCCACTATGAACTTGTTCGTTCTATCTTCAGCGGCACCCAGTCTGCTGAGCGGTTTGACAATGGCGTAATAACGGTCAATGGAAATGCACATGAGCACGAAGCTGGACAGGTATAAACCGAAGACGCGAAAAATGGAAAGGATCCGGCAAGCCAGGTCACCGGCCAACCAAGCTACGGTCGCATTCCAGACAATCTATTGCAAAAGATAGCACATATGGTTCAAGCAGTCTATTTTCAAGGTCATACGAATTTAATATTAATAAATGGCCTTACCTCCATCGGCATCATGAGGAACGTTACCAGTAGGTCCGCTATGGTCAAGTTAAGAAGCAAAAAGTTCACCCGACTCCGACTTCCGCTTCTTCTTATCCTGACAAAAGACGAAAAGACACCATATCCGTTAATCCTTGTCGTGTCAGACCAACCGAATCAACATAGTTGTCGCTTATTCAAGTAATTATTTCGCTCACCTGACCAGGGAAGACAGCATGTGTACATTTGCCCCCGTCGAGAAAACCATCAGTCCAGAGTACATGCAAATCGCAATAATGTTGCCCTCATGGAACTGCATGTCCACCGGAAGCGGGGAAATTCCCAAGCTCCCATTTCTTTCACTATACTTCTCTTGTTCCTTCATAGCGATATTTTTGCCAAAAAAAATTATTTTTGGGAGAGAGAGATGTTTCTTGGAGAATCTGGAAGAACGCAGAATGCACACTGGGCCTGGGTGGTCCAAATCGCCAGTTTATATGAGCAGACGAAAGAGACAAACAAGAGGTGGTATAGGTACTTGCCTAGTCGGGAAAGGACATTTCGGACTTTTCGTCAAATTCCATTTGAAGTTCCAATTTACAATCAATTAACCGGGATCAAAGATGTCTGGCATTTCAGGAGGAAAAAAAGGAAGAAAAATAAAGTCCCTTTGCAATTTCAAAGTAGGAGATATCATCGCACAAAAAAATAAGTTTCTTACAACTGCACTGCTGCTGCTGGTCAATCTGGAAAAAAGGCTTTTCCTGAAGCTGATGAGTGACCGGAGTGGTAATGCAAGCAATGGAGGTAAGTGCTTTTCCGGGAATTTTACAGCCCATGAACCTCGTGGAGCTCACATCCAATTTTGTGTCAAGTGTCGGTTTAATTGAGTTTATTGGTGGAGATGGAGATGCTCGTCAGAACATTATATTACTTGCAGATATAACTCGTGTTATGATTTACAAACATGCTATATTAAATTTTTCGACGGGGGAAGTGGTAAACAAGTTTGGTTTTGCATGTCACCTAATTATTTACATACCTGTGTACCTTCAAAGTATTCTAACATTACGCTATTCGAGGCTATTACTGCTTGTTAGCTCTCTCGTCGAAGGACGAAATGGTCCCAATTCCCAAAATGAAACATCAAAAAATAATATTTGTCCATTATCCTGGGAGTTTCAAGGGAAAACGAAGGAAAAGTCGGAGAAAAATATTTTAAAATGCAAAAAAATACTATTTTACGGTAGAAAACGGACTACCTAAAGAAAATAATATCGGAAATTCTTAGATTGCCCCACATCCAATTTCAAGATCAATGAACTTTGTATATGAGAATGGGTTTCCAAAGTCAGTCGTCGGGGTCGGGGCGAATAAACGAGAGAAACAAAACAGTCAAACTTAAAAAAAAAGTTTATCAAATTATCGCGTGTGTACCTCATTAATTATTAGCGGAGATTAGTTGAGTAAAGGTGATATTTGTACATGGCAAATAACGTTTTATCATTTTGTTGGTATGGCTCAGATTGACAGGATGGCCTAAAGCGTTTTGTGGTGCATTATTGCAATGCAGGGAGAATGCCATAAATGTATACCTACATATTTACTACATATATAGCCTGTGTAAGACATAAAGCAGCCGGCGGAAAAAATAGGACAGGAGAAGAAGAATGAGAACGTGAAGAAAAAAATTTCACTATTCGTGCAACTTGCAACGTGTGGAGAGTGGAGAGCAACAGCAACAACAACACAGCTGATGTAGAAGCAGTCGAAAAGGTTGAAGGGGAAAAAATAGGAGAATTGAAAATTGACTAAATTTAAAATTTGAAAATATGAGAAAATAGAAAAAAGGGAAAATGGAAAATTCTTCGCCCGTTTGCGTTTTCTGTGCGGTGGTGGTGGAGGATTCGAATGGGGTTTCAGATAATTCAAAGGAGGAAACCCTCCAGACATTTTACAGGGAATTCGTCTCGTCGTCGTCAGCCGAAGAAAATGGAGAAGTTTCAAAAAGTAAAAAGGGGGGAGTAGGGGGTGGACGAAAATGGAAGGGGTCGGCGGGAGGAATACTGGGTGAAAAGGAAACGGTTTGTGGGGGTTGCCTACCTCATGTTAAAAAAGTGGTTAGTTCGAAAGAGGCTATGAGAGGAATGGAGGAACGGGTAGGGAAACTGCAAAAGGAGATTTTGAAGGAGCTCCATGGCGTGTGGGAGGAAGCGGACAAAATGTGTGGGGAGCTGGTGATTATTCAAGGGATCCTGGAGGGGGGTGGGAAGGTGGAGAGGGAAAGACGGGTTTCTGCAGGGGGGACAAGAAGTCGAGTACGAAGTACGACGTCGGCGAGTTCATCACAGCAGATTAGAGAAAAAGTGGGGAATGGTAAGTGTTTTTTATTTAAACAATTAAAAATATAATAACTTAAATTTTTAATTGAACATGACTAACGATTAGTGCTAATAATTATCTTATTTAACTGTCCACCATCAGCACTTCGAGATTTGCAACAGTTCAACACCTTAACTAAGGAGAGACTACTGTTAAAACAAGGAAGTTTGAAAGTACGTCAACGAAAGACAGTTGAACCGAAGGCGAGGAAGGAAAAGAAAACACGTGAAGTGAAAGAAAAGAAGGAAGACCCCCCAGAAAAGTACGATATTCACTTCGATTATGATTTGGGCGCTTACGTAAAAACCGAATTATATGACAGTGACAGTAACGACGACAACGAGGCAGACTGGTTGTGGGATAATTGTTACGCTGATTCTAATGTTGACACCGATAATACCACTAATCCTACAACTGACCCCCCAAAAGAATTGAAGCAAGGCCGCACTGAACCACCAAAAGAACTGAAGCAAGGCCGCACTGATCCACCAAAAAAATTGAAACAAGGTGACATTGATCCACCAAACGAATTGGAGCAAGAGGGCTCTGACTTTGAAACTGTCTGTGTTCGAAGTCGTCGAAATCGAAGAAGTTGTTTCGCTAGTAGGGGGCTGAATAAAAACGGAGGTTCGAAACGTAAAAAGAAGAAGAAAGCCGCAGAGGAGGATGATACTGATGATAGCGAGTCTTCGGAGGAGGTATCTACCGACTATTCAGATGAGGACTTTGACCCTACAGACGAATTTGGACGAGCGTTAAATTTTACGTTAGTGCACTACAATTACGAATTAAAATATATAATAACCAATTTTAAGCGTTCCAATGTTCATCATTATCGTAATTTACTTTTCACTTTGTAGTTTATCCATGAAGTTCCTGTCTACCTTCCGGAAAAATATTATCATGTCGACAAGAAAGCGCAATACCATGTCAACCAGGAAGGGGGGGAAAGGTACCTCAGAGGAGGACCCTCGCGACAATTACTTCCTGAGGTACAAAAACGGAGTATTTAAGGTGGGCGACGTGGACGTCATTTGTTTGGACGCCGAGCAAAAGCTTCAGTGCTCCCGGTGTGATTTCACTTGTTCCAACGACCCCAACAAGCCCAAGGAAAAATGTCAGGATCTTATGTTCGACCACATCTTAGGGAATCACCTGGATGCTTACACCTGCAGTATCTGTAAAGTTCGCAGCACTAGCTACGCCCGTTTTAAAAATCACAACGTAAAAGTACATGGACCTGGAATTACATGCGAGATTTGTGGACGCCCCCTGTCCCACAGCTCCGAGGGCTACAAAACTCACTGGTGGTCTCACTTGAGCGAGGAGGAGAAAGCGGACCCTGCCAACCAGCGTATGAAACCGTATCGGTTTAAACACCCGGACGTCTACGAGAGACGTCGTTTCCAGTGCCCCACCTGCGGAAAAAGCTTCCGACGAAGGGCCCAGCTGCAGTATCATGAAGAGTTACACGGGAATCCGGAAGATAGGGCACGGACAATGTGCCCTGATTGTGGAAAGGTGGTTTTACAGGAAAGTTTTCGAAATCACAAGCGTGGTTATTGTAACAAGCAGAAAGGGGTTAATTGCTTGGTGTGTCAAGCGTTGATACCAAATTCGAAGAAGTTGGACGATCACATGCTAAAAGTGCACCCTACTGAAAGACCCTACGTGTGCACGTTCCTGATTTTGGGGAAACCCTGTGGGAAAACTTTTACTATAAAGCCCCGTTTGCGCGTTCACGTTCAGACGCACTCGGATTTAAAGAACCACATTTGTCCCACTTGCGGAGCGACATTCAAACAATCCAAGAATTTAAATCGGCATAAACGGACGTGCAACGGGATTGACGGGAGGAGTAGAAGAAGACAAGGCAGCAGCGCTCCGGCTGCAGAATTGCCGCAGACAACTGGAACTATGGATCAGAATAATTCAATTTGGAACGCTGGATTTGAATAGTGATGGATTTAAGAGGGGAGAATTTATTTCATCGTTTATCATAATTTTGGTAGTAATTTTTGTACCATTTAGTGTGTTTATTTAGTTTTAAAATAAATGACTTTTAAAAATATTTAGTTATTGGCCATCATTGGACATTTCATTAATTTCATGACCTCTTCCTTCTATACGTTATGTACACTAACGAGGGGACCTTGGAGGCTGCAGCTCTCCGATCAGCTTCAAATTTTCACACAATAAGCTTCTTATAAATATAAGTCCTCGTGCCAAGTTACAGGTTCCAACGATATGTCGTTTTGATTTTATTCAAAAAATGAGGAAAACAATTCAGCCAAAACTGACCATTCCAGCCGATCTATACG
>JAHZNE010003402.1:0-20489 GCA_027744055.1 Callyntrura sp. NNG-2020
GCTATTTTTTGTATTGATGACTTTAAAGTAGTAAGTTTTCTTACCAATAATAAAATTCAGTTTTCCGTAAAATTTTACAGGTGGTATAATTCATTGACAACTAGAATTTGTCTGTTGCCTAATTTTTTAATTAAAAAAATACGCTTACATCTACAACAGTCTCTGTGTAACAGTGTTTAGTTAAAGTTATATATTACTGGTGTCAAGTGTTTCTGGTAAGGGCGGGCGGTGGATGTTTTGAAATGAACTTCCTATAAGTCATATTACGCAAATTTCAACACACGATAATATATGTCGAGTATTGTTTAATGATATTAGTAGTACCTTTTAAATGTTAGATAATAACAGAAAAGAGTAAATACATGGATTCAGATTGTGTTGTGGGTATCTATTGACGGAACACATTATAACATCTTTATGAAAAATATAATCTTTATTATTACGTGCACGTTTATGTTATGCCATAACCCTCTGAATTACTTAAAATGTGTTAATAAAATTCTATTAAATTATATTTGTTTCTCATAATGGCTCATTTATAAGAAAAATAAATATTTATATTTATCAGAAAGTATTGTATATGCAACATAACTATCCGTCGATGGCTGAAGCAAGAGACGCTCGCGCGTTGATTCTTCCATATCCGTAAATGTTGTTTGGCCAAACATCTGTTGGGGTTCCTCCACAATCGTAGGTAGGTCCAAGTTCGCGGTTAGCATGATCTCCTAGTAGACTTTTGACCTGGTCGTATGTGAGATTAGGATTTTTGGAAAGCAAAAGAGCCACCGTTCCAGCAACATGTGGGCAAGCCATTGATGTTCCAGAGAGCGTGTAATATTCGGAGTCACCAGCATTCCAGGACGAGCGAACACTAGTGCCAGGGGCTGAAATATGATTATGAGATAAGATTATGTTCACGATGATAATTTTTATTTCTGATATGTTAGGAACAGCGGTCCTACCAACGATGTCAGGTTTTATAGCTCCTGCCACAGTAGGTCCACGCGCTGAAAAGGTGGAAAGATCGTCTGTGCTAGTTGTGGAACCAACACCAATGACATTTACGTTATCCCCTGGGGAACTAGCAGATTCACAGCCTTCTGTTCCACCGTTTCCTTGAGAGAAGAGTGGAATAATGTTGGAAGCACGCCAAGCATCAATAACGGGATCGTACCATGTTGCCCCTTGACCACCTCCCCTGTTTAATTAAATACTTCATGATATCATTCTTCCATTATAAAACATGTCTTGTTAAATACTCATAAGTTAAAGCTGAAATCCTTACCAAGAGTTAGAAACGAGATGGGGAGCTTGAGTGCAGTCGGGGTTATCCCCAGTAGGAGAATGAGGACACAAGAGGAATTCTCCTGTAAATTATTGTCAGACTGTGTGAACTATGAACGATCAATATATATTATAGATGAATGCTGTTAGTGTGTTGTAATTTACCGCAAGCTGTAAGAGCACTTTCACTGCAAAACGTGGCGCATCCTTTGCACGAAATCCATTGGGCACCAGGAGCGACGCCAATACCTCCTGATCCAACTATGGTACCCCTATTGGATATGAATATAAATGTCGTTTATTAAGACCATAAAGTTTGAATGGGCATAATATATGTTTAGAAATGGACTTACATTGTATGTGTTCCATGTCCATACTGATCTCGCGGCAATTCCGTTTCTTGGTAGGGATCGTACCATCCATATGACTGCCTGTAGTTGTTTTTGAGCGCCTCATGGGTGTACAGCACCCCCGTATCGATTGAGGCTAATAAACATAAAAATTAAAAGTTAAAAATTGTGCTTTCTAATGAAAGCATATCAATGAAGTGAAAATACTTACAAACGACGACTCCCTGTCCGTTGTTGCCTCCAGGAAGTGCCCAGGCAGCTGGAGCTTCAATCTTTTCAACGCCCCATTCTGCCAAAATGCTGTTATTACCGGACGGAATGATTTTGGGGATTTCAAGAACGACTTCTTCTCGAATGCTGAGAACTTCCTTGAGGGAAGCAAGATGTTGAATGATCTTTTCATCTGCTCCGGTGATGTAGATGCGGTTGGAAATCCAAAGGCTTTTGAAGGGTACAGCACGAGTATTGAGAGCGTTGACAGCATTCTTCTGTGTGCGAGCAGTATGTTCCTGCAGATGAGCTTTCAAGGCGGTGATTTTAGCACCCCGGTTGGCAAATTTCAGGGAGTTCACTTGAGCAACGACAGCTTCAGTGTCCTCAAAACTGACGACAATGTTGGCGGTACCAGCGCCGTTGACATGTTCCTGAAGTTTTCCATCAATCTTGGTACTGGGTGCACCAAGTGCCAGACCCAACAAAGTGACTATCAAAAGTGAACGTATCATGTTGACCATATAGTGTCGTAGTTCCTGCTGGGACAGTGACAGTTTTCTGATATCTGTACATTCAAATGCTCGGGTTTTTATATAAAGTTTGTTACATATTACGTTGCAAAGTGGTTTTTTCAGCTTCTGTCAAAACATCATTAAAATGTCAGAGAATCATGATTATCGTAATCATAATTCTCCCTATCAAACTTGTGGAGAGCATGAATTGTGATGTCTTTCAAAATGGAAAATACAAACGAATTTGACAAATGGAAAATTACAAATGTCACTCAGTTCAACAAGATGATGTTTAACAAAGCACATTTTAGTTCCGTGTTCATTTTATAATTACGGTATATCTCTGATAACTCTACAGTACCATAACCTTTTGTAATTGTTAATACATGTGTGTAAAACAGCTGTGAATTGCTAAGTATATGTAAAAGCGTTGAACGCAACAACGGAACGTCATAAATACATTATAGACGCATAACTATAAAGAAGTTTAACTGTTTTATTGATTAACTATAAATTTGTTAATTATTAATCAAGCTTGTTGTTTTTCACATTAGTAGAAACCATGGCACCTTAAATTAAAGAACAAAGTTTTTTCTGCAAGAGTTTTATGATGATGAAATATTCTAATTTTACATATGTGCATTTCTGCAACCTAATGTGTAATAATATTATTTCGGCTGTTATTTAGTGATATTAAGTTTTCATTCTTCCTATAAATTTTTATATTCTCCTGCAAAAATATTCACTGATGCTCATTTATACAAAAAGATTGAGATCGAGTAATCTTCTATTTACATATTCGTCAAAGTTTAAGTTAAAAGATTTAAAATCGTTGTGCAAATGAGATAGTCTACTCATCAGGATTTGTTACGTAATTTATTTTTTTATAAATAATTTGGCAAATCGGGGCATTTAACGGTGCTTTGGAAAAGAAACTCGGTTTTTCCACTTGCAGATCCTGACCTCAGGTATTACGACAAAGATATTATTACAAAAATTAAATATTTAACTTGCCATAATAACAGTTGAGAAAAACCACTTGACTTTTTTTGTTTATTGGGCAATAAATATAGGCTTGATTATCAGGAAAACAGTCCTTTACTTTTTTGTCCATTTAGCAAATAGATAACCATGCAACTGTCCGTTCTCGTTTATACCGCTTCATGCAAAACAGTCCCTGTTCATACATTTTGTTCAATAACTTTAAATTCAGTGGAGCAAGTAGCTCAATGTTAGTGCATATAGGCGCAATAACAGCATATTGATATGATCTTGTGCGTACAAAATCATCAAACCCTTTCTTCCGTATGTGAAATAAGGCGAGGACAGAAGGTCAAACCATGTGCATATACGAGGTGCAGCGTTAATGTAATAGATAGTATTATCGTTCAACAATTTACAATACAGTCAAACACTCATTTATTTTAATCATTTTAATTTATTAAGAATGATAAATGATTGTAGAAAACTTTACAAGCAGAATGCTGGTTTACTAGCTACACAAAATAAGCAATTAATTAATTGCTGATTCTTGATATTCGAATTCTATGACAGCAGATCCTGAGACAGCCACGACGTTGAGTTGGAACTCACATACTGTAGTGTCTTCATCAATTCTTTAAAAAATCATAAAAATCAAAATTTCTCTATCTACTATCAATTAGGCATTTAATAAAAATTTAGGTATTTAAAACAATGTGTGTTGTACCCAGTCTTGGGCAAATCGGCTGTTTTGTGGTACATCGTACATGTCGTACATTTGTAAATTCTTTATCGTATCGTACAGTCGTACCCTCGTACATTCAGAAATTCATCATCATATCGTACATTCGTTCAATCGTACATTCACATTTTCATGTCGTATCGTACATCGTACAATCCAATAATCACAAATTTTGAGTCGTATCGTCATTCATACAGTCGTAACAATTAGAACTTACGGTTCCTTATGAACGTTAACAAATAAATCAGATGTATCAGATAAAGTTTTAAAATAAAAAACACCAATTTTATATTTTTGATCAACAACCTAGGTTGTTGGTCAAATGCATTCATTTGCAGTGCACTGCTGCTGCTGCTGAGCTGATAAGTTGCGCGGCAATGCATTCCATTTTATATCTCGACTACACGACCAACACATTGCACACTATTTGCATATTTGGGATAGTTAATATATTGATGTAGCTGAAATATTATAGAGATGTCTTAGGTATGTTGTTTTCGTACCATGCATCGTACATATGTGAATTCTGAATAGACGTATTCGTATCGTCCCCGTACATCTGCAAATTGAATATAGCCGTATTCGTATCGTATTCGTACAAAGGTGAAAGCGAATCGTATCGTATTCGTACAAAGGTGAAAGCGAATCGTATCGTATTCGTACCGTACAATGTCGGACACGAATACGTGTACGATACGACAAATTTTCGTACCCAAAATACTATCGTACACGATTTTCCCACGACTGGTTGTACCATATTTTGCAAGGCCAATCGAAAAAAAAGAAGTAGCCAACATATTATGACGTATTATGTCACAATGTATTTTAGTGTATTGGATATCTGCTGTGGAACTTTGTTAAGTACTGTTGTGTGATTGTTCTTTCAGCTTGTCAAAACACCATAACAATCTCATATTTATAGCATGATTATCTTAATTCTCTCTACCCAATTTGTTGTGGAGAGCAAGTGTTATGATGAGTATAATCACGAGACTTTCGGGATGGGAAATACGAGCGGATTAAATAAATGGGAAACCACAGACGTCACTTCAAAGTTCAACAGAATGAATTAAACATTTATATTATTTACAGCTTCCCCGTTCACACACTCAAGTACTATAATCTGTTGTTTCATATTGTTGTGCATATTGTAGCTGTGAAAAGTAAAATATCTGTAATAACATTACATGCTCAACAACTAAAGATGCGACATAGTTATTAATCATTTTTAAATTTTTAGCGAATTACATAGAATATTTTGAATACGAAACCAATTTTGTACTGTTTTTTACTAAATTGAACCTGACACCTTAAACCTAGCAACATAAAGGTTTGATATATGTTTTTGAAACAATTGTATGCTGAAATCTTTATATTCTCAATATAGGAACTTTTTGTAGGTTCCGCAAAAATTTGTTTCTTTCTTATCTTTAGATTGATCATTTTAACCGCAATAGGTTGGGGACGCGTGTACGGGATCACCGGTGTGAACATATTGCTAATCAAAGTTAAAATGAATGTTACGTTTTAAAAGTTGGCTTGAATGAGCAAAGCTGCAGAGCACAATAATATTAAAGAAGAGAAAAATGATCAGTGCCTATTCTATTACCGCTAAACAGGAGAAGTGAGGCGGTGAACTCCATATCAACATTTAAATAAATATTTTTATTAATATATATTAGGTTTTTATAAAATAAAGTGTCCGAGTAGTAAAAATAGCAAACCCCGACGTAACTGATACTTACATTGAAGGCGGGAGGAGTTGATCTAAATTTTCCATATTATGAAGACATCTGAAAGAAGTGTCTTATAGCAATTTTCTATCGCACGTGGTCGTACTTCCGTCTATTCATCCGTTGGCGCCATAACTCTTGGAGGAAAACAAATTCTAAGGTTCATTATGCAGGTAGATAGATTGTGTAGACATCTCAACGGAGTTCGTAGATTGTCTTTGGTAGGTCACGCATAGGGCGCTAACGGCAGGAAAGAAAATTAAATGTTGGTCAAACTAGCTGAAACTCACAACATATATGTAGGTCTGTAGTTGATAAGCAATTTTGCCAAGTTTGACCCAGATTGTTAATCCCTTCGACCCCCAGCGGGAATGTAAATAAAACCTTATTTTCCTTCACGTTTCAAGACGTTTGTCATATTATCTCGCGAATTTCGCCATTCGAACAGTAATAAAAGTTACCTCGGTAAAAGGTTTCAAATTTTGATTTCATCAACGTAACTAATCATCATTAAGAGAAGAATAAAAGCTTAAGATGTTTTGCCCTAGTGGTATGTAGTTACGGTCTTATCCATCTTATTTTTGAACATAGGTGGCTTCTGCATGTCAATCTCCAGGGGTAAAATGTGGAACAAAGTGAGAAAAAGTATGAAGGAATACAAAGTTTTGAGTTCTACGTTTGGAAAGTGATGAATAGTAGTTTTAGCTATGCTAAATTCAAGAGACAGTTAGTACAAGTTTGAAAAAACGCCTAGACAGAAGCTATCCTTATAAGTGTGACTGAATTTAATGATAGACACTTTAATTTTGAGTGTACCAGCATCAACGTTTTTGTCTCTCATTATCAAAAATTCATTTATAGTTTACTCTAATTGACACAGTTGGGGAACATGCTTACGTTGCCATCGGTTTTACTGCGCGTTGTTTATGTAGACCAATTCTAACTTTAGATCAAATGTCAAAATCTGGTTTAAATTAAATAAAGCACACAACAGTGTTCCTGTGTAGACGTCGGATAGTATGAATAATGTATTACTCTAAACCTATTTAATGTAGGGTCTGTCTTCATACATTCAGACTGCTTTGGCATAAAACAAATAGGCTCAAACATTACATCGATATTATTGAAAACAGTATAATTATGCTGTGATGTAGATGTTCTTAATGCGCCAAATCCATCAGTATTTTTTAAGAAGCATAAATAAGTAAATTATAAATGAGGATTGTGTCACATACGTAGTAGAATTACATGAAGAATCATACCAAGATATTGTGGTGTTTCCATGATGCCAATCGGCGAATTTATTTTATTGTCATACATTTGACATTTGTTGAAAAAATAACATGTATGTATATGCGAAAGTACTTTTAAATGATTTAAAATTATCCATCGATGGCTGACGCAAGAGACGCGCGTGCGTTGATTCTTCCATATCCGTAAATGTTGTTTGGCCAGACGTCTGATGGGGTTCCTCCACAGGCGGCGGCAGCTCCAAGTTGACGGTCAGCATGATCTCCAAGGAGACTCTTGACTTGGTCGTATGTGAGATTAGAATCTTTGGAAAGCAATAGAGCCACTGTACCAGCAGCGTGTGGGCATGCCATTGATGTTCCAGAGATGGTGTTGTACGAGTTGTCGGCGCTATTCCATGCCGAGCGAACATCAGTGCCAGGAGCTGAAATACGAGAGGTTATAAGGTTACATTCACAGTTTTGACTTTCTCGCATGAACTGTTAGAAACAACGACCTTACCAACGATATCAGGTTTGATTGCTCCTCCTACGGTAGGTCCACGAGAAGAAAAGGTGGAAACATCGTCGGAGTTTGTTGTGGAACCAACACCAATGACATTCACGTTATCTCCGGGAGAATTAGCAGATCCACAGCCTGATGAACCAGAGTTTCCTTGAGAGAAAAGTGGAACAATGTTGGCAGCGCGCCAAGCGTCAATGACGGAATTGTACCAAGTTGCACCTTGACCACCTCCCCTATTTCAATAAACAAGTCATTCTTCCATTATAGTGGATACCATAATGATATGCGTCGCAGTGTCTCGATTATTCATAAGAAGCTAAACAAATATCCTTACCAAGAGTTAGAAACGAGATTGGGAGCTTGAGTGCAGTCGGGGTTATCGCCAGCGGGAGAATGGGGACACAGAACGAATTGACCTGTAAATAAATGTTATTGTGATGTTTAGTGACCGACCTCACATATTATAAATGAACAATGTTAAAGTATTATTTACCGCATGCTGTAAGGGCTTGTTCAGTGCAACTTAATGTACATCCTTTGCAGGAAATCCATTGAGCACCAGGAGCGACGCCAATACCTCCAGATCCAGCGATGGTACCCCTATTGTACATGGAAAAAATAATGTCCTTTACTAAAGTCATAATATTCAATGATTATAATTGCTATAACAATGGAAATAAAATACAAGATTTAAATGAAGATACTAGATAATATAACACAAAATATATTTTATCCTATTTGTTTTACATTGTATGTGTTCCATGTCCATTGGAATCTCCGGGGGAATCCGTCTTGTCGTAGGGATCATACCATCCATTGGATTGCCTGAAGTTGTTTCTGATGGCCTCATGAGTGTGCCTCACACCAGTATCGATGGTGGCTAATTAACAGAAAAGTTTAATATAAAAACATGTTTCTAGTAATTTCTGTTAGGATTAGCTCTAGTGGTAAATAACTCACAAACGACGACTCCCTGTCCGTTGTTGCCTCCAGGAAGTGCCCAGGCGCTGGGAGCTTCAATCTTTTCAACTCCCCATTCTGCCAAGATGCCATTACCGCTGGATGGAATGACTTTGGGGGTTTCGAGAACGATTTCTTCGCGAATGCTCAGAACTTCCTTGAGGGAAGCAAGACGTTGAATAGTCTTTTCATCTGCTCCGTTGATGTAGATTCGGTTGGAAATCCAAAGGCTTTTGAAAGGAACAGCAAGGGCCTTGAGAGCGCTGATGGCGGTCTTTTGAGTGCGAGCAGTGTGTTGTTCCAGGTTTGCTTTCAAGGCGGTGATTTTAGCACCACGGTTGGCAAATTTCAGGGAGTTTACTTGAGCAACGACAGCTTCAGTGTCCTCAAAACTGACGACGATATTGGCGGTACCAACACCGTTGAGGCTTTTTTGGAGTTGACTATCAATCTTGGAGCTGGGTGCACCAAGTGCAAGAGCCACCAAGGTGGCAATTAAGAGTGAGCGAATCATTTTGAATATGGGATGTTGTTGTTGCTGCTGCAATGGAAGTTTACTGATGTCTGGACATGAAAATGCTCGCGTATTTATACGAATTTTGGGCCAAAATATTATGATATATTATGTCACAATGTATTTTAGTGTATTCCATATCTGCTATGTGGAAGTTGGTTAAGTACTGTTGTGTAAATGTTCTTTCAGCTTGTCAAAACATCATCACAATGTCATATAGAATGATTATCTTAATTCTCTCTACCCAATTTGTTGTGGGGAGCATGTGTTATGATGAGTATGAGTATAATCACGGGACTTTCGGGATGGAAAATACGAGCGGATTAAATGAATGGGAAACCACAGACGCCACTTCAAAGTTCAACAACATGAATTTATCTTAAACGTTTATATTTTTTACAGCTTCTATCAAACCCAACAAAGTGGCAATTAAGAGTTCTAGAATCATTTTTTATGTAGAATGTGATTGTTGCTGCTACTGTAATGAGAGAGATGCTACTGTAATGTTTGGCAAAAATAGAGACTGCAGTGCAATTAATTTAACTATATTGAAGATGATAGCTGTCTAAGTACAGTCGCGCGATTGTTCCTTCAGCTCCTGTCAGGGCACGATTGATATATCAGAAATCAATCCTATTTACCTTATTTATTGTGGATAGCATGAATTACAATAAATATGACCATGCGACATTTGAAATGGAAAATTCGAGCGGAATAAATAGATGGGAAGCCGCAGTCGTCACTGGATAGTTCAACAAGAGTAATTATAACGAAACACATTGTGTTCCAATGTCATTTCTAACATTGCTCTGCAAGCGTGTCCATTCTATTACGTTTCTTGTCATTGACTACATCAGCATAATAGTATCAGCGGTTATGTACCAATTTTGATATTTGATTCTTTGATTTTTTTATTGGAGCATATTAAAAAATAATTTTTGTTCGTAATTCTATTTTTAAATATTTCAAAAAATGTTTGACTTTTTATGGTATTGTGTCAAAGGCATTCGGCTTTTCCACTTGTAATCCCTGACCTCAGGTATTACGATACATACACATGGAATACAATGATCACTTGTAGTAATGCTGGACCCACTTATCTTGTACTTGCAAAAATTCAATAGTATTCTACAATACTTGAAGTTGGGGAAAACCAGTAATTTTTCGTTGGATATTGGGTTTTAAATATACGCTTGACGATCTGCAATTATACGCAGTTGACTTTTGTATCTTGACTTATAAATTTATGCACAATTGTCAGTAATCGTTAATACCGCGACATGAAGATTATCCTGGTTGTAACGTGTCCTTGATTTTAAAGTGCACTTTTTGAAAGAACCACTTTAACTGTTATTTCAGAAAATTACAATATCATTGGGGCTGCAACGTGAAAACTACAAGATAATGCAATCAGTTAGTTGCAGAGATGGAGTCGGGCAAAATATATGCTCTGGTTAACCCATTATTACCCGGCTTTTATTGCGCCCAGATAACGTCTCCCAGGATGGGTTTTAATGGGCTATGGGTTTTAAAGAACACTATAATGTATATTTAAATTGGATGTTATTTGGCGCGCTTTCACATGCTCTATGCTTATATATGAATGTGGATATAACACTGTTAAAACCCATATTAGCCCATTAAAACCCACATACCCATTTATACCCATACAATCCATTAACACCCAACCCACGGGTTTTTAGCTAGAAACCCGCGGGTAATACCATCTCTGGTTAGTTGTAATTAATTTCCGTCATATACGTTATCCCTTGCGCCTTCTTACAGTTGGTAGGTCAGTTAGGAAGTAATGAGAATAACGTTGTTTTCTGATACGACAAAGAATCAGTCGTTGATTGTATCGGCAGGTATTAAGAAAAGCTTAAATCACTTGTGTCATTACATTCATGAATATAGAAAGGAACTGAAAATTCACTTTGTTCTTTTGCAATGAATGTTGGTATCTAGTGTAGCACGGATCTACAGTACAAATGCGTTAATGGTAGCATTTGCTTTTAAATATGGTAAGTCATAAAGCAAATTTTAACTATAAACATTGAAAAATGCATTGAAAAATTTACATTTTTGATATTTAGGATGGGATACCAAAGTCTTGCATTCTCAGCATCGTTTCGAATTCAGGTATGTCACTCCCCCCATCACAATAAGCTTGTATGATGAGACGACTCCATGAGCAGTTATGACGTTTTTATTTAAAAATAGTTAATATCTTAGCTTTCTTAATATATTTCTTCTTTCTTCTTAAAATTTAAATTTAATAGCACTTATCGCAAAAACACGTGGACAGATAAAATATAATGGACTGTGCACCACCACCTAACATTTGTTCGACATACTGCATTTCAGTTGTTTTATCCGCAGTTAAATTCGTGTAATTGAAAAATTTTAAGTGAGAACTCAATATGAAATCTTAACCCTGCTGTATAGAGAGAGCAGAAAAATACCATTAGAAAGCCAACTTTAGAAATAATGCTAGGATACTTACGCTAAGTTTCCGGAGCTAACCGATTCCGTTGTGGTCAACACCTCATAACACCCTTAAGGAATCCCTGTGCAGGACGGAATGCATTTGGTTAGACCAATCACTGCATCAAATGTGTAGAAGAAGCAATGCGTTCCCTAACTATTTATTAGAATTTAATTTTTACAAGTAACTACTTTTTTATTAACCCAAAAATATTTTCATTGTCTCACAAAAAATATATATTTACTTCAATCTCAAAACAATAGCCCTATAACTGACTAAATTACGATCCGTTAATAGCTGCCTCAAGGGACGCCCTAGCGTTGATTCTTCCCCAGCCGAAAACGTGATTGGGATGGATAGATGGGGGGATTCCTCCACACTCGGCGGCGCCTCCTAGTACACGGTGAGTATTTTCTGCTAGCAGAGTGTATACTTCATCGTAGGTAAGATCCGGATTTCTGGAAAGCAATAGAGCGACGGTTCCAGCAGTATGTGGGCAAGCCATTGATGTTCCAGAGATGCTGTTGTACTCGGAGTCACCAGTATTCCAGGAGGAGCGGATATCAGAGCCAGGGGCTGAAATAGTCATAAATACGCATTACCTTTCCACGACAAAAAAAATTCAATATCTTAGGTGTATCCTATCTTACCAACAACATCGGGTTTGATGTCTCCATTCACGGTAGGTCCCCGTGAGGAGTAATTATCAGGCCAATCGGTACCATTCATGGAGCCCACAGCAATGACGTTCATGTTATCCGCGGGGGAGTTGGCAGTTCTACAACCGGGTCCAGAGTTCCCTTGGGAGAAAATGGGAACAATGCTGGAAGCACGCCAAGTGTCAATGACGGGATCATACCAAGTAGTACCTTGACCACCTCCCCTATTTGAATATTTATCAATATGATTAGCATGTTATCCATCACGCTTATCTAATCTGGGTGTCTAATGCGCAATATGTATAACACGTAATAACATTTTACCAGGAGTTAGAGACAAGATTGGCGGCCAGAGTGCAGTCGGCATCTCCTCCAGCAGCATTATGAGGGCAGGTGACAAATTGACCTGGACCGTCATTTGAAAATGTTAAAAGGGGTGAATTTTTTTATGGATTAGCCATTTTTTTAAATTTAATTACCGCAGGCAGTGAGGGCAGATTCACTGCAAGAAGTGGAGCATCCTCTGCAGGAAATCCATTGAGCTCCAGGAGCGACGCCAATACCGTTGGATCCTACGATAGTTCCCCTTGTGTCCATAAAAATAAAATGCTTTCATTTAATGGCATGGACAAAACAGGTTCTTCGAAATATGTAACGTATGTCCTGTCGACCTTACATTGTGTGTGTTCCATGTCCATTGCCGTCTGTGGGCCAGGCCGTTTTTTGGTAGGGGTCGTACCAGCCGTTGGTACGCCTAAAGTTGTTTCTGAGAGCCTCATGAGTGTACCTCACACCGGTGTCAATGGTCGCTGATAAGAATAAAAATGGTAAACAATTAATTAAACAAATTTAAATACAACGTACGAGCGTCAGCTACTGCAGTACTTACAAACAACGACTCCGACTCCATTATTGCCTCCTGGAAGGGCCCAGGCGGCGGGAGCTTCAATCTTTTCAACGCCCCATTCGGCCAAAATGCTGTTTTCGCTGCCGGGAATAACTTCGGGGATTTCGAGAACAAATTCTTCGCGGATGCTAAGAACTTCTTTGAGGGAAGCAAGATCTGTAACAATTTTTTCGTTGGCTCCACCGATGTAGATTCTGTTGGTAATCCACAGACTTTGGAAGGGAACACCGCCAGAATTGAGGGTCTGGATGGCGTTCTTCTGAGTGCGGGCGGAGTGTTCCTCAAGATGAGCCTTTATGGCGGTGATTTTGGCAGCGCGGTTGGCAAATTTCAGGGAGTTCACTTGGGCAAGGACGGCCTTGGTGTCTTCAAAATAAGCAACAATGTTGGCAGAGCCAATGCTGTTGAGGCGTTTTTGGAGTGAGCCATCAATCTTGGGGTCGGCGGCACCAAGGGCCAGCCCTAGCAAAGTGACAAGTAGGACGGGTCGAAGCATTTTGGATAGGGAACGTCGTTGTTCCTGCGAGAATGAGAGATTTGTGTTCCATGGTCATTAAAATGCTCGGGGTTTTATAGGCAAAAGTATATGTTACGTAGCATTGCATGTCAGTGCTTTTCATAGATTAACTATGGCAGTTGGTCACATACTGCTTCAATTAGATTTCAGAACCTGCCAGAATCAACCATAAATCATGGTTATCTTTATACATTTGAGCCATCCAGTGAGTAAGAGAACATATTTATCTTGATTGACGTGATAATGCTTTCATGAATTTATAATTACAACACCCTTGCAAATTGGCCTTCCCAGTGTGCAGATATATGTTAATGCTGAAATGTTATATTACCGCTGACATTTGGAGAACAATATATCAGGCTTTTGATATCAAACACATTTTGTTTAAGCATTGGAACCAGCTATATTTACACTAAATTGAATGTTTATTTAAGATTATTTGAAAAATGGGAAAGGCCAGAATCTGCAAAAACATTACACTTGACTTTCTGTTGGTAGGTTTGTAGGTTATTGTTTACTTGGATTTATTATACAGTGTAGTAATGTAACAGTTGTGTAATTTAGGGGGTTATCATTTGTTTCTTTCAATAAAATAGACAGATGTGTGTTGAATCCACGGTCCTTATTGTTTTCGAAACACCACGATATTACATCATGGAATTGGCCTACACCATGCAACTTGAAATTATGAAATAAATATAGAGTCATTATATTTATTATTAATGACAAAATTGAAGTTAGTATCAGTCTTCATGAAAAATGTAATGGATGTGTCGCAATATGACAACTACAAGATAAAGAATTGAGGTACTTATGATATGCTGTACTGCCCGCTCCCTTTCCGTTATTTAAAGTCGTATGAAATTTTACTTGCGTTGACAATACTGAAAACGAAAACATTTACGTGTATCAATACAAAATGAAAAAAAGTTAAGTATTTATGAATGTAAAAGGTAGTTCAGATAAAACTATGTAGTAAGTTGGACATTCAAAGTTTTTCTGAGGCGAATATAATTCTTTTCAAAATAATGTTCACTTCAAGTAACTTTCATGTTTAGTGCAGTTGTGTACGTGATTTATTTTAGATTTGTTATCCAGTATTGAATTCAAAACTAAAGTTAGATTTAACGGTGTTTGATTCCGGAGTATTAACAACTAAAACAGACGTTACAAACACGTGCTCAATAAAAACAAAAATAATCGGTCTAATAATCAAGGATTCTATCACGTAGTTATTGGCGAACAATGTAAACGCATAAGGTGTATAAACGTTTAAGTTTTGATACATACATACCTGTTTGCTTTATTCGTAGTTTTTTTCACTTGCCTATAATACAGCTAGGTGATTCTTTGATTAAGTAGCACTGTGGAATATCTTTGTTGAACTGTTTCGTTCGTTCCCCTTTTGTGTAAAATTTCTAGCAAATTTTAATATCACTCTCATTTAATCGTCTTTTTATTCACCTTACCTTAAAATTTACAAGACATGGCCATCAATATATAATCACAGAAAAGGTAAATCATTTCTTTTACTGTTATTTGAAGTAATACATTCCCTGTTCATAAGAAAATGAATTTAATAATAAAATTACTAAAAAATCCTAACTTTTTAACAGTAACAGTAGATAAGATAATACAAACGTTAATAGTGAACACCGACTTGTTAATGCCAAGTCATTCATGTACAAAGATTCATGCCATAAACGGAAAATGGCACTCGACTTGTTTTCTACATCTTCTCTAAAGATGAAAGTTCTAGAAGGTCATCAACCATGTGATGGTAGATATATCGCGTTTACCAGTGTCGTGAACAATTCGTTTATAATTATTTAGATATAATGCTGTCAGTATCTACAATTGATTGAATAAATACGTCATTTTCTGATTTTGCAATTCTTCAATCTTGCATATGCTAATTTGAACGAAATGGACTATTTTGATGTATATGTCACTTTCCTTCAAAATGTGTAAAAGTAAACTGTGCGTTTCTCTGTAAGTAGAACCATCTTGTTTTTTCAAACGTCAAACGACGTCAAAAATAATCAATTAATGACAAATCTGCTCTATAGGCACTAACAAGCATCAGATTTAACTCTTTTGCCGTGTGCCAGTTACCCTAAAACGAATACCTTCTCCAACAAATAAATCTCTTTAGAATTTTAAAGATGTATGCATTAGAATGATGTAGAACAATGTAATATGCATACTCACCATACTCACTTCGGTTACCTATAAAGAACAACAGTCAAACAAAAATACGGTCTCCACAAACTGCTGGTTATTACCCTGTTAATACAAATAATCCTCAAATTGGAAGAAAACTCTTCTAAAAACCCAGTAGAAATATAAGTCACCTTTGTTGAGATATTAGCATGTTTGGCATTTGTATTGCTTGTGATCTGCACCCTTGTCTTGCATTTACTTGAGGAAAAACAATCTGACGTAATATGGTATTTAAACCGCTTACTGCATTTGGAAAAAAATAGTTCGCTACATATTGCCTCAGGAGGAGGAGAAGGAAAGACTCTCAGAGAAAATGTTGACTTTGTAGCCATCCAATGTCTACTGGTAACAACAATACTCCTTCTCTTTGGTTCCGTCCTTGCCTTCCGTTGGAGCAATCCCTGCAAATGCTTCCTTATTGGTTACTTCTTAATACCAAATTGGTACATGCCAACATATTTATGGGGAATTTTTGTCCTTGTCATGGAAGGCCTGTCCAAAAATAGGAAAGTAACTCGCAGTGTTTTTAATAAATCTGTAGATCCGGTCACTTGAAGTGCACAGAGGCGTATTTTCGGTAATTGTTCTGAACCCCTTGTTCAGAACAATTGATGATGATGATGACGAATGATGCAGTCGATGGTAATCTAAATATGAAAATAATAATGTGTCATTATGCAGCGCTACATAAAATTAATTTGGTACTTTTCCAAATGTATTTTTAGCTTTCCGGATTCAGTTCAAGGATAGAAAAACAATAGTTCACAGTAGCGCATCTACGGCTACAAAAAGTGACGTCAAATTACGATACTAGGAACAATGTGTAATAATGTCCAAAACTATTCAATTGTACTATCAAGGATTGCGGCTATAGTGGTACTGACAGTAGAACTTATTCGTGATCTCACGGTCAATGTATGGACCACCCTGGTTTTGGCTACACTACTGATGTCCGCTATAAATTCTGACATCGGGCTTTTGATGATAGCTGATCAAAACGGACACATATCTTCCTTGAATGACTTCAGAAATTTTGGTGGACGTGTAGTACGACCAACGAGAAAAAAGTGACAACACGATGGATGATTAACAAATGAACAAAACAGTTTTTGGACATCCTGTCCGCATGTAAAAATGAAATTTGGGGAGAGTAACTACATAGAAGAGTTGACTTCGTTGGCATCCCTGGATTTTTTTAAATTGAACGTAGGGAAATTTAAGTATGGACGGAATGCTAACTAATTACATTGTTACATCTTTGCATTGTTATATCTTTATTTGACCCGGTTATGCTAATAAAATACTACAGTAGTTTTGTATTTCTACTTATGCATGGTGAACACTACTTTTAGAAAAGGCTACAATCCATACGTTGATGAATCAAATAATGCGCAACTTGGGAAAGAAACTGGAATGTCCGATGGAATCTTTCTCCTTTCCTTCAGATTAATGGGTGCTTTGAAATGTTTGGTTATTATTACAAAATTTAGACAAATGAACAAGTTGTTTTGACGCTCTCCCAATTTACGCTTAAAATCAGACTCTTACCGTTATGAGTACTACCGTATGACCTACAATAGGTTTTTGTATATCACACGATTTTTTATTTGACATTTCATATTAAACCAGGTCTATGTAGCAAACATGTACGAGTAATTCTTGTTATGACAACCACAACAGATAGCTATATAAACAACCGGAACAAACTTTGGTTATTGATGTTAATTATTATTTACTGTTTTCTAAAAATTCTTGAAAGTCATAACTAGTATAATAGGTAAACAACTTTTGTGTGAGTAAAATATTTTGAAAATTAAAATATATAAAGTATTTATAATATTGTAGAGATCAAGTTTATCAATATATAAGGTAATTGATGGGTTCAAAATAATAGCAGCATGTAACGGTTGGCTAAAACTAGAGTAGTTTGGTTGCTTTGAAGTTCCAGCGGAGCCAGCTGGTCCACATTTCTATTTACTGTTGAGAATTTATGTATTTATAATAGTGTAATTATAGAGTAAACAGAAAGATATACTCTCGTACCAATAAACACATAGTTTTGCAAGTAGGTAAACAACTTACGAGAGAACATTAGAGGTTGTGTATGATGACATTTGAACACATGGAATATACTATTTGGATGCATTGTTTGGAAGTACTACATGACTTTTTTTAAATGACCATAGATTGTACACCTCCTTATCTGCGGTAGCAGAAGTAGTCCAAAATATTAGCAGTAACGGTAGTACTAGCCAAGAATGTCTGCGGTAGCGGTAGAACGGACAATGTTACAAAACCCAAATTTCTCAAAATATTCATATATTACAATACAAAGTTTGGCTAATTCATTATGACAATGAATGTAGACTGAAAACAGAACAGTTAAGTATCAATAATAAATAAGGTTCTCATGGAATTTAAAAATAGCTTCGAGTGCGGTAGTTGGACAAATATATACAGCAGCGGTAGTGGTAGAAACCACAAATATTTACGGTTGCGAAGGAAGGCTAAATGCATTTTTGAATATTTTCAAAACAACGCGCCGGTGGGAGCTGTAATTGGGCATACGGTATTGCATTGAAAATGACATTACTACATAAACAATTATCATAAACTGATGATCGCTGTGGTACAGCCTCCAATGTTCCCTCGTTCGTATATATAATAACTACATTTGGTTCACTTGGTAAACATTTCTGCCTTTTAATTTCCACTTCCGAATTTATCTAATTGATAAACACGCCCTTTTCTGGTATTTTGACGAACATTTTTCAACTAAATAAAACTGAAACTTTTATACCTCTTCGGCATATGTCTTTGCCACTACGGCCACATCATGGTTCATACCTGTTCTAAATGTCACGTCGTTATCTGTTTATATCACCACGCTTATGTTCTTCCACATTTTGATTTGAAATCTTATTGTTAGCCATTAACCCGTAGATCAACGTGTAGATACACGTATTGTTTTCCTTTAATTGTTTTTAAATTATAATATGTTATTGACTTGAACCAATCAAGTAGAAGTCACGAGCAAAACATTTTCACAATGGTTCATCAACTTCTTGACAAATATACGCTTCTAGCATTTGCAGTACGACAAATTCAATTTTTTCATGGCGTTCCCTTTTCAACAAGAAACGTAGTTCTACAGCCTGACTCAAATACAAATAACATAAAAAGAGAAATACTTCAATTTTTCCCAGGAACTCCCAAAAATCAAAGGAAGTTTGGACGAACGTGCCTTCTCTATAATCTATTATTTGCAATTTTGTTGATTCAGATAATTGTTAAGACAGTCTCCGCACAAAAGCCGGAAGACACTGGGATCACACTGGAAGAAATACTGGCGTCTTTGGGGTTGGCGATCCTTGGGATCTGTGCTGTTCTCCTCCATGTGCTTAAACAAAAGCAAACCGACATAATGATGTACTTGAACTGTTTGTTTCGATTGGGAACAAACGATTCACTGCCACTGGCACAACAACGGGGAAAATCACTAATGGAAATACTGGGACTGTTGTTTGTGCCCGGACTTCAAGCATCGGCTATTTTCATGCCGCTCGGATACATTTTCGCCTTTCACTGGATCAACCCTTGCAAATGTTCCCTCATTGGGTACTATTTGATACCGAAGTGTCAGGTCATGGCGGATGATATTGCAACTAATTTGACCAGTCCCGGGTATACTTGGCATGTACTTACAACATCTATTGTGTTCTTGGTAAACTTGCGAATGTGGAATTTTGCGCTGCACGGGGGCGTGTTTTCTGTAGTAATTCTCACCCTTTTGTCAGTGATGATGATAAATGATGCCGTATCAAGGTAAATATATAATGACGTATTACACAACTGTTATGCAGTAACTAAAAATTTAATTTAATTTTTTATTTAACAAATTTAAAAAAGTTTAATTATTTATTTATTTAGGTATTGGAGCAAATTCAAGCAAAGCAGAACCGTTGCTGAGAGAGTATACCACATGAAAAAGTATCGCGAAATAACGATACTTGGTACAATGTGCAACATTGCGCAAAGTCAACAATTACTGTTGATAATGTTAGCGGCTATATTGGTTTTTGCCATCTCCCTTCCACTAATTCTCAAAGTAAATTCCAAAAACATCACAGTTTTGGCTTCCTTGGCGATGTTCGTGGCTGATGGGGTCATTGGACTGTTGGTCATTGTAGGTGGGGTAGTCACTGTGTACAAAAATGCAAAACATACTATGTACAGGATGAAAAAGGTCGACTGGCGGGGGGACCGAATACCCACGGGAAACACGTCTACTAGCAAAGTCATGGAAGCAAAGTGGGCAAAAAAGTTTTGGAATTCGTGTCCGTGTCTTAAGATCAAATTTGGAGGGAGTAACCATGTGGAAGAGTTAACTCCGCTACGATGCCTGGATTTTGCTATTGGCTTGGCAGTGTATATAATATTATTGGGTTAACATGCGTCATTATAAACGTTACCTTGCCTTGGATTCAGCACAATTTATTGCCCTATATATTTAACACCGTCTAGCGTACTCTCTAAGCGTCAATGATGCTTTATTGTTTAGTAAGTGTCAATACAATGCATAATATAATATATTGTAATAATTAATTTTTACATGTCTACATTTACATTTGTAGTTGTAATAAATTTAACTGCT